>DWRE01000158.1:0-15305 GCA_018251075.1 Metardaris cosinga cedra | reverse complement strand
GATCAGGACACCATCTTGCATGTCGCCCGAGTGCCGATATTGTCGGTGTACGGGCTTGCAGAGGGTGAAGAACTGACCGTCGGTGCTTCTTCTGCAATGAGGTTTGATGACCGCACCAAGCATGGTGTCGAATACACCGAGCATAGTGGGGCGAGTATAAAAACAGGCCAGGATTCACTCGATGATCTGGTCGAACAGATGCGCATGGCCGGGGCAAAGCTCCTGCGCAAAGAAAACACATCAACAAAATCAGTTGATCAGACCCAGCATGAAACCATGCAGGAAGATAGCCCACTGTTCACTATGTCCTCTTCGTTAGAGGATGCCTTGGATAATATCCTGCAATATATGGCTGAATGGCTGGGCCTTCCTGATGGCGGCAATATCGATGTGCGTACTGAGTTGGAAACCGCAGGGAATACATTTAGCCCACAATCAGCCTTGGCAATTCAAGCACTGCGCCAAGGCGGGGATATTCGCCGGATTGACGCTGTCAGGGCTTATCAGCAGATTGGAATTATTGACCCTGATGTTAAGGCCGAAGTGGTCATTGATGAGTTGATCAACGCACCTGACCTCGTGGAGTAGCCATGGAGACGATCAATCAGCGATTGTTCGATGAAACGGTAGCTCACACGCTTTTTGTTTCTCGCTATGCAACCGGCACTTCTTCCCGGATGGTGAAATTACTCAACCAGGCCGACGCTGAATTGTCTTCTCGGCTAATCATGGCCCTTGATGACCTTCCGCCAGATAGCTTCACCATTCGCCGCCTGGAGGCGTTACTGGGTGGTGTGAAGGACGTCAACCAGCAGATTTATCGAACCCTCTACGCTTCGCTTGCTGATGAACTCAACGATTTCAGCAGCCACGAGGCTGGTTTTCAACTGAGTTTGTTCGATTCATTGTTGCCTGATGTGGTAAAGCAGCGCTGGCCACTGATGGGGATAACGCCTCAACAGGTATACGCGGCCACCATGGCGCGCCCGTTCCAGGGGCGTTTATTGAGTGAGTGGGGGAGCAAGCTCGAATCTGACCGCATGCAGAAGATAACCAATGCAGTGAGCATGGGTTACCTGCAGGGGGAAACAGTCGACCAGATTTATCGGCGTGTTCGCGGTACCCGCTCCCGGAACTATCAGGATGGCGTTTTGCAGTTTGGGCGGGCCAATGCAACCAGTGTGATAAAAACGGCGGTGAATCATCTGGCCGCCGTGGTCCGTACTGAGTTCGCCACGGCCAATTCAGATGTCATTGACTGCAAGCAATGGTGCAGCACCCTCGATAATCACACGACACCCACATGCATCATTCGGGATCGCCTGCGCTATACGCTCGACAACAAGCCAATGGGACATAAGGTGCCGTACGGTGCAGGGCCAGGGCGGATCCATTTCTGCTGCCGTTCTACTGAAACCCTGGTGGTGAAATCGTGGCAGGATTTAGGTATTGATGCTGATGACATGCCGGAGGGAACGCGCGCCAGCATGGATGGTCAGGTGCCGGCAAGTACCGATTATCGTGATTGGATATTGCGGCAACCCTTCAAGCGGCAAGTTGAGGTATTTGGAGAGACTCGTGCCAGGTTGTTGCGAGATGGCGGCATGCACCCCGCAGATTTTTTCAACGATAAGGGGGAAAGGCTCACCTTACAGCAGTTGCGAGAAATTGATGAACAGACGTTCTTGGACGCCGGTTTATAACCAACCACCTTCGGGTGGTTTTTTTATACCTGCCGTTTAGCGGATGCGATATGGCGAACGGGCGGAAGCCTAACTGATGGCCGGAAGGCTGGAGAACCACAATGAAATTGAAAACCGTTGAAGTTAATGGCGCGACGTATGCAGTGATTGAAAACGGCCACCCGGTTTATACCCATCCGGACGGCAAAGAAATCCCTTTTGATGCTGCACAGGCCACAGGGAAAATTGCTTCTCTCAACGCTGAGGCTAAAACGCATCGTGAAGCGAAAGAGACTGTGGAAGCCCAGTTGAAAAAGTTTGCGGGTATTGACGATCCAGTCAAGGCGTTGGAAGCGATGCAAACCGTTTTGAAAATTGACCAGAAAAAGCTCATTGATGCAGGTGAAGTAGATCAGGTTAAAGCGGCGATCACCAAGGAATTCCAGACAAAACTCGATGAGTCAAAGCAGGAAAACGAAAAACTGTCGAATATGCTCAACACCGAGATGATCGGCGGGCGCTTTAATGGCTCCAAATTTATCGCTGATAAATTGGCGATCCCGGCTGATTTCGTTCAAGCCCGTTTTGGTCAGTCCTTCAAAATTGAGGATGGGAAAGTTGTGGCTTATGACGCGGCAGGCAATAAAGTGTTTTCACGCGCTAAGCCTGGTGAACTGGCTGAGTTTGATGAGGCGCTGGAGCACCTTGTCGAACAATACCCGCAGAAAGACCACATTCTCAAGGGTACTGGTCACAATGGAAATGGCACACCGCCATCACAATTCCAGCAGGGCCAGAAGACCATGAAACGAGCGGCGTTCGATGCACTTTCCCCTGCAGATCGTGTGGCCGCTGCAAAAGACAAGATCACCATCGTTGATTAACCCATTTTTTGCCGATACCTGGATAGGGATCGGTGCCATGGCTGGATAGCCAAAATCTAAACCATCCCTAACCAATCTTTATAGGAAACATTTAAATGGCTAACACTCTTACGGGCCTAATCCCTGATTTTTACGAGGCACTGGACGTTGTTTCTCGTGAGATGACGGGTTTCATTCCTGCAGTATCCCGCGACTCCAGCATTGAACGTGCTGCATTGCACCAACCGGTACTTGTGCCGGTCACCAATCCAGCAAAATCAGCTGACAACACCCCTGGCGTAACGGCCCCGGACTCTGGCGACGATGTTGTTGATCACGTTGAAGTGACGATTTCCAAGTCGAAGCACGTTCCTGTTCGTTGGAACGGTGAGGAAACGCGTGGGCTACAAAATGCCGGTACCTTCTCCACCATCCAGGCAGACCGCTTTTACCAGGCGATGAGAACGCTGGTTAACGAAATGGAATCGGATCTTTGGGTGGAAGCCTATACGAATGCTTCGCGAGCCTATGGGACTGCTGGCACGACTCCATTTGCGAATGCGGCCGACATGACCGATTTTGCGGGCGTTTTGCGCGTACTGGAAGAAAACGGGGCACCAAAAACCGATCTGCAATTGGTGCTAGGTCATGGTGCAATCGGCAACCTGCGCGGTAAGCAATCTGGCCTGTTTAAAGTCAATGAGGCCGGTTCGTCCGACATGCTGCGTAATGGTATGACAGACCGCGTTATGGGGATGGCATTGCGTCATTCTGACCCTATTACCTTTGTGAATAAAGGCACTGGCGCGGGTTACCTGACCAACGGAGCATTTGACCCGCTTAGCACCAACATTGCGTTGGATACCGGTACGGGAACCATTCTTCCTGGCGGGATCCTGAATTTTGCCGGTGATACTAACAAGTATGTTGTCAACAAGGGGCTGGCGGGTGGCACAGTATCTATCGGGCGACCGGGGATGCGTTTGCCGCTGGCTGATAATGTCGCTGTTACGCTGGGTGCTGGATATACGCCAAACGTGGCATTTGCACGTTCTGCGATCGTGCTTGCTACTCGTGCGCCAGCACTTCCAAAAGGTGGCGACTCAGCTGACGATCGGATGATTGTTACTGACCCTAAAACCGGGTTGTCATTCGAAATCGCTGTTTATCGCCAATTTCTGCAAGTCGTATATCACGTGCGACTGGCCTGGGGTTACCGCGCGATCAAGTCAGAGCATATCGCTGTTCTGATGGGTTAATGAAAATAAGGGGCTTCGGCTCCTTTTTTATTGAGAGGTCGTTATGGCGGGATTAACTAAAGCGCAGCGGGCTGAGCGGAAATTGCTTGCTGCTAATGCCAATGGAAGCTCGGCTGCACCTGAGCAGCCACCTGAGCAGCCACCTGAGCAGCCACCTGAGCAGCCACCTGAGCAGCCACCTGAGCAGCCACCTGAGCAGCCAGAACTGCTAGCAATGATCCGAGATGAACCAGCGTTTCCCGGTGGCCCTGTTGCTGCTGACGTGCATGCTGATGAAATCGAAGACTGGATTTCTCACGGCTGGCAATTGGCCGAGGAATAGCGGAGTAGGTCATGCTGGATACTGATATTCGCTCAGACGGATTCAACAGTTACGCCTCGCTGGATGAATGCCGAGATTATGCTACCGGGCGTGGGCTTAAGTTGCCTGAAGATGATGAGGAGTTATCCATTCTGATGCTTCAGGCGATGGATTATCTGGAAGGGAAAAGCTGGAAAGGTGTACCGGCTGTTTTCGGCCAGAATCTGGCATGGCCCCGCGCTGGTGTAGTTCGTGATTACCACCGTCTGCCCAGCAATAGCATTCCAATTCAGGTAAGGCACGCACAGTGCCGGTTGGCTTTCGAGGCACAAGAAATGGATTTGCAGCCATCCACGGAAAGCGGCTCTGAGGTTCTTTCTGAAGCGGTGAGCGGGGCGGTCAGCGTCAGTTATGCGGAGGGAACCCGTAAGGCTCAACCGTCGTTCGCCGCAGTCAATGCGTTGTTACGTGGGCTTTGCATCGGCTCCGGCCAAATAGCAGTTGTCAGGGGGTGATATGTCAGATTTGAAGATTGTCCCATTCAAAAAAAGAGAGCCTGATAAACGTGATAATCAGGAGGTGATACGGCTCCTTGAAGAAGCATTGGAGAATGCCAAAAAGGGAGATTACCACTCGATGGCGATAGTTATGATCAACTCAGAGCATGAGGTATTGGATTGTTGGCATAACGGGCTTTTCCCATATCAAATGGTCGGTGCCCTGGAATCATTAAAAAGTGATTATATCCAGGCCTGCATTGAAAGGCGGTAAGTATGTCTATCGATTATCGCCGTATGCGGGCCACTGCGACTCGTTTGTTGACTGCGAACGGTGCAGAACACGCATTTACTCGCGGTAGTACAGTAAGCCGTGAGGCTGGTAAAGAGGTTCGGCACCCAGAGCAGAACGGCACTGTGATCGGTGTAATAACCGAATACAAACCGAGTGAGGTCGACGGCTCGCTGATCCAAGGCGGCGATGTTTTGTTCGTGGCCACATACGAAACCGAAATCCGTATCGATGACCGGATCGAGGTCGACGGCAAAAAATACCGCGTGGTGCATCCTCATCCGGTAAAGCCTGGTCCCATCCTGATTTGTTACCGGGCACAACTGAGGGCGTGATATGTCCGAAAATGACGCCTTTGTGCAGGCGATAACGGCGTTTGTCGATAAGGCAAAGGCCAATCAAGCGCAGGTGGTTAGGGCTACCGGCATTCGGATCCTGGCTCAATTGGTGCAGATGTCGCCTGTTGGCAATCCTGAGCTTTGGGAAGTGAATAGCACGGCGGTAGCGTATAACCAGGCTGTTTTTGATCACAACGAGGCCCAGCGACAAGACTCCGCCAACCTCACCCCCACCGGGAAATTAAAAAAACGTGCTCGGGTTTCGGACAGTATGGGGATCCGGGCGCCACCAGGTTATAGCGGTGGCCGGTTTCGCGGCAATTGGCAGGTGTCTTTTGATTCGCCGGCTGATGGTGAAACAGGTCGGATCGATAAATCTGGCAGTGCGACGCTGGGTGCTGGCAACCTGGTGATAGAGCAATTCCGCATTGGCATGCAGGCCATTTACTTCGTGAATAACGTCCCTTATGCCTATCGGCTGGAATTTGGGCATTCCACCCAAGCGCCAGGCGGTATGGTCCGCATCACTGCCGCAGACTTCCAGCGGCATTTCAGCGCCGCCGTATCGGAGATTGAACCGTGAGCCACACCCGCATAGCTGCGTTGCTTGAGGCCCGTCTGGGTGAATGGGCCGACGCGAATGATATTCCTGTTGCCTGGGAAAACACCCCAATGGACCCGCCCGATGGCCTGTATCTGCAAGCCTACGCCATGCCCGCAACCACAACAGCAATCGACCTTGCGGAAAAGCTGCATGTTTTGCCGGGTGTTTGGCAAATCAACGTTATTGCGCCTGCTGGTGATGGCACCGGCCCCGCAAGGGACTTGGCCGACCAGATCGCCGCATTGTTCCCCTTGGGGATGATGCTGACCGAAGGCCAGTTAACCTGTTACATACACACCCCGCCGACCATTTACCGGGGTATTCCCTCAGATACCCGCTATGTAATCCCGGTCAGCATGAGTTACCGCGCTGACATCATCACTCACTGACCGCTGCGGCGGTTTTTTTCTATCTGGAGATAATCATGGCTTTTGCATTACCGAATGGGGCCGTTGTATTTGCGGGCTCTAAAATGGCCGCTGCGTTGCCGACAACTGCTGTCAGTAACGCAAAAGGGGCTGTATTTACGGTCGCAGGCAGCACGTTAGCCGCTGGTGACATTGTATTAATCAAATCTGGCTGGGGGCTTATCG
Organism: Metardaris cosinga cedra; assembly: GCA_018251075.1. Lineage (NCBI taxonomy): Eukaryota > Metazoa > Arthropoda > Insecta > Lepidoptera > Hesperiidae > Metardaris > Metardaris cosinga. The sequence continues at coordinate 8,876 of DWRE01000158.1, read as the reverse complement.
ATAACCTTGTTGCCAAGGTCACCACCGCTACAACAACCGCCGTCACTATCGGATCACTTGATACCTCTGACGTTAACTTTTTTCCGGCAGGTGCTGGCGCAGGCTCATTGACGAAAGTCACTGAATGGACGCAGATCCCGCAAATTACTGAGGTAGCAGCTTCAGGTGGTGATCAGCAGTATGTGCAGATTCAATTCCTGGAAGATGACCGCCAGCGCAATCTGGCCACGTTCCGAGCGGCGAAAACACAGACTTTCACCTTTGCGCATGATTCCACGCTGGCTATCTACAACGTTCTGCTTGCTGGCGATCGTTCGGGCGATACGTTGCCGTTTTACATGTATGTGCCAAAGGCGAAGGAAACCCGCTATTGGTCTGCTATTTCTTCATTCGATCCGCAACCGGCTACCGCAGTGAACGCGGTTGAAACGGTGCAGGTTTCACTCGCTGTGCAATCCCGCACTATGACGTTCTACAAAGACAAATAATTCACTGGGGCGGCAGCTGCGCCCCACTAATCGAAGGTATCGACATGAAATTTACTCTTATCCCAAACCCAACTTTTAAAATCGATGTGACCATTCCCCGTGCCGGAGCCGAGGATGGTGTTCTGACATTCACGTTCAAGCATAAAACTCGTGCCGATCTGGAAGTGTTGGAAAAAAACTTGCGTGAAGAGTCTGAAAAACTGGGTGAAGCAGGCAAGCACAGCAATGCGCCGATGGTGTCATTTATCTGTGAAATTGCTGAAGGTTGGGCGCTGTCGGAAAAATTCACGCAAGAAAACGTCCTGGTGCTGCTGGAAAACTACCCGCGGGCCTTTGACTCAATCGCATTGGCATACACTCGCGAACTGATGGCGCTGCGTGAAAAAAACTAACAGCGGTTGCCTCGGCATTCTATACGCCTGAACCCTCACCGGAAGAACTGGCAGCGTTCGGCTTTGCGCCGGAAGACATGGAGCCAGACCCGGTGGAGATCCTGCCCGATGTGTGGCAGTCGTTTGAAGTATTCCGCGCGATGGCCACACAGTGGCGTACTGGCATGAGCGGCGTCACTGGGCTGGATTACAACTGCTTGCCCTGGTTAATGAAGCTGTACGGCGTAGAGGATGAGGCAACCGCCTTAACTGATATCAGGGTGATGGAAGCGGCGGCGCTTGTTGTCATTCACAAAAGTTGATGAAGGACTGTCAGATGTATTTGACGTTCTGCCATCTTCAGCACTACAACAAAAGAGAGGAAAATCGTAAGCTGAGAGGTAACATTAAGTGATGCAGCAAGGCCCTGTTGGTTAACATGGTGATCAAATTTCCAGCTTGTTGACGATTCCCTATAGTGATAGTGTTCGCTTAGAGAAAATGGGGGATTGTTATGGCGTTGGCACCACAAAAAGAGCTTAAAGAGGCGATGCAAATTTTATCTCATCACATAGATGAAGGGATAGAACTTGATCAATTAACATTCCGACGCTATTTAAAGAAATTTGAAAATATCAAAGATGAACCTTTGAAATTAATGCTGTTTGGTCTTGTTTATGGTGCCGCCAAAAAACACGCTGAGGCAATTCCTTTTTTTAAAGAGTCAGTCAAGTATAAAGATGATGTTGCAGCACGTAATTACTTGACTTATTTAGGTAGAACACATCAGTTTGAGATGTATAGGGATGAGTCTGAAAGGCTTGCAAAAGAAATATCCAGTTTTCCATTATGTATTAGGGCTAGAAATGCTGCTTACTCTGATGGAGATGTACAGCTATCGCTTTTCTTCGCAAGGAAAGCGATAGCTCTCACTTCGGACCCTGATGTTATTAGGAATCTGAAAATGGATATAAATAATCATATGCATTCATTAAATGAATTCATTGCTAATAGTGGTTTAAGTTCTGAAGAAATTAAAGATCTGAGCCGGAGGATATCCTCAGTTGCAAGGAGGTATAATGTGTTGTCCATATCGACGGAATTTTATGTGAGTGCAGATGGACATGATCTCGCTATCATAAACGACGTTTTAAATATGGATGATGATGTTATATCTGACATGGATATTGAAGTGGCATGTGAAATAGCAATGCTAGAAAAATATTCGGATAAAAATATCACTGCTTGGTTCCGTGGTAGAGATAGAGAGAACGTGGGGTATACAATATGAGCATTCAGGGACGGGATTTTTTACTGGCTGCAAAAAATCACTCAACCATGAATCATGAAGCTGGGTACAGAAGTGCAACCTCAAGGGCATATTATTCTTTGTACCATGAAGTTTGTAGCGTTTTAAAGCACTGCCCTCCCACTTCTCATGATGGTGTTTTGCAATATTTGATGAAAGGTACGAGTAGAAATGCTGAACCCTATGATAAAATGTCATTAATTCAGTTAGGTGCCGTTCTTGGTCAGCAAAAAACGAAACGTAAAAAAGCTGACTATGAGTTGGCGTTAGAGTTCACAGAAATGGAAGCCAAGTCGTCTATTGTGGCCGTAGAGAAAATGATTAAGAAGGTTGACGAGTTGAAACAAGAGGTTGCATAAATAATTTAATAAAAATGAGGGGTTTGCAATCGAAAAGTTTCATTCATCAATAAAAATTTAACACTGTTCTTTTTGTAGCCATGTAACTATTGTTCCTATAATGGAGATAAATATGTTAGAAAATTACACGATCAGATCAGATGCAGAGCGTGACCGAATTTCTGCTTTGCAAGCTGCATTAGAGATAGCTAAAGCTTCAGTCGCTGCAACTACGAACCGGGAACACTCCGATAAGGTCGCAGATGATTTGAAGTATGTAGCTAAAGAAATTTCAGCACTTACGGATGCAATCCAGGCTGCTGCTGCTAAATAATAGCAAGCATAATATATAGATAACCGCCTAAGGGCGGTTTTTTCATGCCTTAAGCCTCCGTTATCGTCCACAGAATTAAAATGTGACACCCCTGATATTTGATCATGCTGGCCTTGTGCTGGCTTTTTTGCATGGAGTTACAGCATGTCAGACATTGCAAGAATCTCTCTGCGTGTCGATACCGACGATTTGCAGCGGGGTAACCAAGAGCTGGATAAATTCCAGCAAAAAGCAACCGGTGCGGCCGGTGCCGCTGATGGTTTTAATGCTTCAGGGAAGAATACGGCCAAGGTATCGAAGGAAATCGCGCAAGAGATTGAAGATACCCATCGCCGTGTTGCTGAATATGCTGCAGCGTTGAATAAGTCGCAGACAGAAACAAAAAACCATTCGCAGGCGACAGCGCAGCAACGGCAAGAATTGCGTGATCTGTTGACACAGATTAACCCGGTTACAGCGGCGTTCGAACGACTCGATAACATGGAAAGCCAGTTATCAAAATTCAACGCAAAAGGGCTAATTGATCCGGAATCCTTTGCCGAGGCTTCTCGTACTATCCAGCAGACCCGCATTCAACTGGAGCGGGCAGCCACAGCCAGAACGGAGGAAGGAAAAGCCGTCGCTGCTGCCGCGCAGCAAGAGAGGGCTGCCATCGCAGCCAAAGACGCCTTACTGTCAAAACTTCGCGAGCAGAGCACGCTTTACAAGGCGTCCGCATCGGAAGTGGCTGCGTATAAGGCCGCGCAGTTAGGAATTTCGCAGGAGGCAGCTCCCCTAATAGCCGCAATGCGTGAACAGGAGGAGGCGACCCGGCGAGAAGCCGATCAAAAACGTGCAGCCGCAATAGCCGCTCGGGGTCTAAAAGAAGCCCTTAAAGAACAGGAAGCAGCAGAACGTTCGGCTGCCGCCGAAACCCGGCGTAACGAGTCTGCACAAAGCTCTTTCATAGGCTCGCTGCAAAACCAGGTAAACGCGATCGGGAGAACGCGCTCTGAACTGTTGGAGTTGAAAGCAGCCAAGCTGGGAATTACGGCTGAAACCGCGCCGCTGATTGCTGCGATGCGCCAGGAGGAGGAGGCAGCCCGACGCGAGGCAGATCAGAAACGAGCTGCGGCGATCGCCTCCAGAGGGCTGAAAGAGGCCCTCAAAGAGCAGGAGGCCGCAGAGCGGTCAGCCGCAGCGGAAACCAAACGTGCTGAGTCCACACGTAAATCATTCATCGATTCGCTGCAGGACCAGGTAAACGCTATTGGTAAAACGCGTACCCAGTTGCTGGAGCTGAAAGCGGCAAAGCTGGGGGTGACGGCGGAGTCCGCGCCGCTTATTGCCAAACTGCGTGAGCAAGATAATCAGTGGAAGGCTGGGTCGATCTCCGCCAGGCGATACCGGCAGGCGTTGAGCATGTTGCCAACGCAGTTCACCAGCATATTTAGCACGATTGCCGGTGGGATGCCGGTGTGGCTGACGCTTTTTCAACAGGGTGGGCAGATCAGTGACTCGTTCGGTGGGCTGGGTGGGATCTTTAGATATATCAAGGAGGAGATCCTTGGCTTGAAAGAGGCAACTGACGAATCATCAGGGTCGCTTTCAGAAAATGCCAATGCGCTTGCGGAAAACGCTGAACACGCAAAGGGGCTTGCTGGAGTACTGTCGCCAACAAGCCTTGCCATCATGGGGCTTGTTGGTGTGGCCGGTCTACTTGTCACTGCGTGGCACAAAGGCTCGCAAGAAGCCGTGGAGTATAACAAGCAGCTTATACTGACAGGCGGGTATGCTGGAAAAACAGCCTCTCAGTTGCAGGATTTAGCTCGCTCCCTATAACAAAATGGACTGACACAACGTGCATTCGCGAGTTCGATTGCGAAGGTAGTCGGTAGCGGGGAATTCTCTTCTGGTGCGATCAGCATGGTCTCGCGGGTTGCCGCAGAAATTGAAGACGCTACCGGGCAATCAATTGATACAACGATACAACATTTCAAGCGCTTACAGGATGAGCCAGTCAAGGCGGTAATGGAGTTGGATCGAACCCTCCATTTTCTTACTGCCACCCAACTTGAGCAAATGATTTCCCTCGAAAAACAGGGACGCACCGCCGATTTAGCAAAAATCGCGATGGAATCTTACGCATCTTCAATGAGCAGTCGGTCTATCGGGGTTAAAAATAATCTCGGCACACTGGAAACAGCATGGGAGTATGTGAAGGATGCAGCCTCTGGTGCATGGGATGCGATGCTTGATGTTGGGAGAGAAAGGAGTCTTAGCAGCAAGGTTGAGGGGGTAAGAAAACAACTTGAGGTTGCACGTAAGAATCTTGAGCGCCTGGAGGCTACACCGGCTGTAAACACTACTGGCTATGGCTACGGTCGGCAAAATGATTCGTTTTCGTCTAGAGAACAGAACCAGGCGCTGGTAAATCAAAGGACTCTGGTTGGCAACCTGACCAAAGAATACGAGAAACTTCAAAAGTCGCTGACTGATGAGGGGCTTGCTGCCGGGCGGGCAAAGCAGGAGCGAGACGAGCAAGAGCGGCTCAAAAACAGGATAAAAATTGGCGAAAAATACAATCAGCAATACGCTAGTAAGGCTACACAAAGAAAAGAGGAATTAGCCAAACTTGATGCAGATCGATGGGCTTTAACGGATGCCCAATATAAAGAATATCGGGCAGAAATATTAAGGAAGCACAAAGACCCTGTGATTCCTAAAGGGCCGAAATATCAGCCCCCTGCTGGTGATAAGGCTGAGGATTCTGCGCAAGCTGATCTCTTGGCGCTTCAAGCCCAGTTGGAGGTATTGCGTCAGCATACCGGCGTAAACGATAAAATCAGTCAGCAGCGCAGAGATCTGCAAAAAGCCCAAGCGCAGTTCACGGTTCTTGAAAAGGCAGCAGGTGCACGCCAGTTATCAGCACAAGAAAAATCACTGTTATCCAGCAAGGATGCTGTTCTTGCGAGTAAAGAACGGCTGGCCGTTATCGGTGATCAGGTTGTCCAGCAGGAACGATTGAACAAGTTGCTGGATAGTGCACAGAAATTTGATCGGCAGCAGCAGGCAAAACGTGCTGAGATCGCTTTTCTTTCCAAAGGTGGGACTGCCAGGGATTCACAGAGACAATCGGAAAGAGACCGGCTCACCACTGAATATGCGGATAACCCGGTTGCACAAAAGCAAGTATTGTCGTCCCTTGAGGAGACTTATGCGGAGCGAGATAGGCTAGAGCAGGACTGGAAAGCTGGTGCGCTCAATGGGCTGAATGAGTATCTGGAGAAAGCCACCGATGTTTATAGCTCGGTGTCAAACGTGGCTATGAGTGCGTTGAGTGGTATCTCCAATATGATGACTGACTTGGTCACCACCGGCAAAGCATCATTCCGCGACTTCACGACGTCAATCCTCAAGATGATTATTGATATCATCAACAAGCTCTTGGTGGCTTACGCGGTCAAGAGCATGTTAGGGGAAGGCGAAGGTGGTAGTTCGATTACTTCCGCTCTGGGTAAAATTTTCAGCTTTGATACTGGGGGTTATACCGGCGATGGGGGGAAATACGAGCCAGCCGGTGTCGTGCATCGTGGTGAGTTTGTGATGACCAAGGAAGCCACGGATCGCATTGGTGTTGATAATTTGTATGCAATGATGCGCGGTTATGCCAACGGCGGGTTGGTCGGAAATGCGGTTTCTGGTACTGCGCCGATGCATGGGTTGCGCAGTTCCGAAGGCTCTCAGTTAACGATCAATGCGCCAATAACAATTAATCATCAAGGGCAGCAGCAAAACCAGGCAGGAAATGGTGATGCTGTTGCTAAGGCTTATCAGCAGGTGATCGATACATCTGTTAGGGAGGGGATCGCGAGGGAATTGAGGCCTGGCGGTCAGATATGGTATGCACAGAATCCAAGATAAGCATCAGAAAATGTGATGCTTTGACATGCTTGACGACTGCAAGTGGTGATAGGATATTGCCACTTGCTTTAAAAAGGAATTTCTCAATGAAAACTCTCGGTTATGTTGCTTTAGTGGTCGGTGTTATTTGGTTGTTAGTGGCGTTTAATTTAGACACGAGTGTATCTACTGGCTACGGTACTCGCGTAAATAATATTGGCCTAATGGCTTCAAAGCAAAATCATATTGTAATCGGTGCATTTATCACCCTTTGTGGGTTGCTGATGACAATTTTTGGTAAGCGCTCAGCGGCTACCGTCAAGTGTCCGCTCTGTGCCGAGCTAATTAACCCTGAGGCGATTAAGTGCAAGCATTGCGGTAGTGATGTTGGCTCCTTAAAAACCGGAGGATCAACTAAGGGAGTGAAAACCCTTGTTGCTAGCGATTTTTTCACCGAAGACCAGGATGGTGATGTTGCTCTTAATTATGATGGTATTAAAGCTTTTGCCAATCAGTTGCATAGTGAAATGCCGAAGAATTCAGCCCTTTCCATAATGGTGACGCATGAACCAGTGATTCGCAAGCTCAAGGTTGGTCTTCCGGCAAGCCTCAGGGAAACATTTGGGGCGGAACTTGAAGGAATGCTTAAAATCATCAAGAAGTAACTTCACCACAAGCCATAGTTTCAACATCATGTAGCGTTTAAGATGTAATCAACAAATCAACCCAGCTGTCGTGCTGGGTTTTTTTATGCTTGGAGAAAACATGGCAATCGACACTTTCACCTGGCGCATTCAGGGACAGCCAGAGGGCAGCTATGCCCAGCGGGTGAGAACGGCACAGTTCGGTGATGGCTATAAGCAGGTAGCCGGTAATGGTCTAAACATTGAAACCCAGACCTGGCCGTTGTCATTCACCGGCCAAAAATCTCAGATGCTCCCGCTTTTAGAGTTCGTCCGGTCCCACACCACCAAATCATTCTTTTGGACACCACCCTACGGGGTAAAGGGGCTATATCGCGTGGTTGCTGACTCCATCAAGGCAACACCGGTTGGCGGCTCGGTTATGACGGTATCTGTGACATTTGAACAAGCGTTCGCGCCATAAGGAGGCCATGTGGCAATCACAAATGACGTGCAAAAACTGGAACCCGGTAACCGGATCCGGTTAATTGAAGTCGACGGTACAAAATTTGGTGCCGATGTTCTGCGCTTTCACAATGAAACTATCCCCCATACGCCAACGGAGATCGCTGCGTCTGGTGGCGATGAAACCAAGTTAAAGCCTAAAAGCATATGGTGGCAGGGTAAAGAATACGGCGCATTTCCGTATGAGTTAAAGGGGCTAGAGTCATCCAGCGACGGGGCCAGTGCAACACCGAAATTGGCAGTATCAAATATCGACAGCCTGATCACCGCGCTGTGTTTGCGGTTTGACGACATGCTCCAGGCCAAGGTAACGATCCACGATACCTTTGCGCATTATCTCGATGCGAATAACTTTGCTGGTGGAAATCCAAAGGCAGATCCCGCCCAGGAATTTAAGCAGGTTTTCTACATCGACAGCAAAAGCGCGGAAGACAACGAGGTTATTGAGTTTACGCTGTCTGATCCAATGTCATTGCAAGGGCTACGGATCCCCACGCGGCAAATTACGGCGCTTTGCACCTGGTGTATGCGGGGGCTGTATAAAACCGGGGATGGTTGCGCGTACGCGGGGCAGAACGGCTGGTTTGACAAGAAAGGTAATCCTACCTCGGATCCTTCGCAAGATGCCTGCGGGGGGCTGCTGACAGATTGCAAAAAGCGCTATGGGGAGAATAACGAGCTGGATTTCGGCGGGTTCCCTGGCTCTGCCTTGGTTCGGAGGTAACGATGCGACAAAAAACTATCGATGCAATCTTGGCTCATGCTGAGAGTTGCCACCCGGCTGAATGCTGCGGCGTCATCGCACAAAAGGGGCGTGTAGAGCGCTATTTTCCTTGCGCTAACCTTTCGTCAAACCCCACAGAACATTTCGAGTTGTCCCCGTTGGACTATGCGGAAGCCGAAGAGTGGGGAACCGTAGCCGCCATCCTACCTCGCCATACTGCCGATGGGTCCACCACGCAGCTGCGAGAACTGCACATGCTGCCGTGTGACCTTTCCGAAGCAC
>DWRE01000157.1:0-15342 GCA_018251075.1 Metardaris cosinga cedra | reverse complement strand
AAACAAAGAGCCTGATTATCTGGATATCCCGGCCTTCCTGCGTAAGCAGGCAGATTAGGAATAAGCTGATAATTTGGAATCTCCGCTCTTTGTGCTAAACTGTCCCACCGGCCTTGCTGTATGCTGGGCTGGTTGGATTGATAACATTGCGAGATAAAACGATGATCAAACAAAGGACATTAAAACGTATTGTTCAGGCGACTGGTGTCGGTTTACATACCGGCAAGAAAGTCACGCTGACAATGCGCCCAGCGTCGGCTAATACCGGGGTCATCTATCGTCGCACTGACTTGAATCCACCGGTTGATTTCCCGGCTGATGCAAAATCCGTGCGTGATACCATGCTCTGTACTTGCCTGGTGAATGAGTCAGACGTGCGTATTTCCACCGTTGAGCATCTTAATGCTGCGTTGGCGGGCTTGGGTATCGACAACATCATTATTGAAGTTGACGCTGCCGAAATCCCGATCATGGACGGTAGTGCCAGCCCGTTTGTCTATCTGTTGCTGGATGCCGGCATTGAAGAGCTGAACTCGGCGAAGAAATTCCTGCGTCTGAAAGACACTGTACGCGTTGAAGATGGCGACAAGTGGGCAGAGCTGTCCCCGCATAACGGGTTCCGCCTGGACTTCACCATCGACTTCAACCACCCGGCGATTGATGCCAGTACCCAACGCTATCGTCTGGATTTCTCAGCCGATTCGTTCGTACGCCAAATCAGCCGTGCGCGTACCTTCGGTTTCATGCGTGATATCGAGTATCTGCAGTCCCGTGGCCTGGCCCTGGGCGGCAGCTTCGATTGCGCGATTGTGGTGGATGACTATCGTGTCCTCAACGAAGACGGCCTGCGCTTCGAAGACGAATTCGTACGCCACAAAATGCTGGATGCCATCGGCGATCTGTTCATGTGCGGCCATAACATCATTGGCGCGTTCACCGCGTACAAATCAGGCCATGCGCTGAACAACAAGTTGCTGCAAGCCGTGTTGGCGAAACAGGAAGCTTGGGAATTCGTGACATTCCAGGATGAAGCCGAAATGCCGTTGGCATTCAAGGCTCCATCAACCGTACTGGCCTAAACTGCCAAGACGTCAATTACTTATCACGACCGGTCGCGTTGGCTCTCTCTCCTGCCAACGAGGCCAGTCGTTCTAATATCTTGCGCAATTTTTCTGGGCTCTGCGCCGCCAATCCCCGTAATGCATCCGCACTTTCCAGGCTCAAATGACGCATAGGCACCTCTGCTTGCTGGCCATTTTCCGTGCTTTTGCCGTGGTTTTGTACCTGGCTGCTGCCTTTTGCCATCAACGAAGGATTAATCCTGATGTCGATTGACGACAAAGATGGTAGAATTTGCGCTCGTAGTGCGGAGAGCAGGCTGGGTTGTTCATAGCGTAAGCGCATCATCCAACTGGCATTGGCGGTTTCCAGCACTAAAATACCCTGTCTGAAGTTGGCGACACGGCACCAAGGGTGCAACTGAGCGGGCAATAACCCCTTCACGGCACGATTGAGTTTCAGTAGCGCGGTAGCGCGTTGCTGAACGTTATGCAGCGGTCCTTTCTCTGTTGCAGACGCGTCGTCAAACAGGATATCTAATAATTGTGGACGGCTATCGCGCATAATGGGCTCCGGCGGATAATAAACACGTGATCGGTATTCTAAATCGTTGGCGACAATTTGGCAGACGTTATTTCTGGCCTCATCTCCTGTTGGGGATGGTAGCGGCTACGCTTGGCGTACCGCAAAATCTGTCCGGCACCGTCGATCAAAGCGCATTACCGAGCACCTCGTCCAGTCTTAACCGACAAAATTCCGCCAGTCACGCCTTCAACAGCCTGGCGTTACTGCAAGAAGTGCATCGTCGCCCAACGTTTAACGTTGATTACTGGCACCAGCATGCGCTTCGAACCGTCATTCGTCACCTCTCTTTTGCTCTGGCACCTCAGGCCGTCTATGCCCGGGTGCAGGAAACGGAGACCGTTGCGGTTGAACCTCCATTACAGGTGGCTCAGCTTGCCCTGCTCTCCACGCTCAATGCGCTACTGACGCACGAGCCAAAACCACCGACTATCATTCGTGATACCCATCACCCTATCGTTCCTTCTTTGGCGCAGCATCAGGCCGGGCTGTGGCTCGCTCAGGTGCAAGGTATTCGCGCCGGGCCTGCAGCCCTCGGCTAATCTTTGCCCTCAGGGCAGCAAAAAACAAACAACACAACAGCTTGTTGACGGCCATTATGGTGTCGTCGCGTAAGAGATATAAAGAATCATGTTAATCAAACTATTGACCAAAGTTTTTGGTAGCAGCAACGATCGTACCCTGCGCCGTATGCGCAAAGCGGTTGAGATGATCAACCGTATGGAACCAGACATGGAAAAACTGTCTGATAGCGAACTGCAGGCCAAGACCGATGAATTCCGCGCGCGTCTGAAAAAGGGCGAAGTGCTGGAAAGCCTGATCCCGGAAGCTTTCGCCGTAGTGCGTGAGGCCAGTAAACGAGTCTTCGGCATGCGTCACTTCGACGTGCAGCTGTTGGGCGGGATGGTGCTCAACGACCGCTGTATCGCCGAGATGCGTACCGGTGAAGGTAAAACCCTGACCGCAACCCTGCCTGCCTATCTGAACGCCCTGAGCGGCCGTGGCGTGCACGTGGTTACCGTCAACGACTACCTTGCCCAGCGTGACGCCGAAAACAACCGTCCGCTGTTCGAGTTCCTGGGGTTGAGCGTGGGTATCAACCTGCCTGGCATGCCTGCTCCGGCCAAGCGTGAAGCCTATGCCGCAGATATTACTTACGGTACCAACAACGAATACGGCTTTGACTACCTGCGTGACAACATGGCGTTCAGCCCGGAAGAGCGCGTACAGCGTAAGCTGCACTATGCGCTGGTGGATGAGGTTGACTCCATCCTGATCGACGAAGCGCGTACGCCGCTGATCATCTCCGGCCCGGCCGAAGACAGCTCAGAGATGTATAAGCGTGTTAACAAGCTGATCCCACAGCTGATCCGCCAGGAAAAAGAAGACTCCGACACCTTCCAGGGTGAAGGGCACTTCTCGGTCGATGAAAAAGCGCGCCAGGTTCACCTGACCGAACGCGGCCTGATCATGATCGAAGAGATGCTGATGGAAGCGGGCATCATGGATGAAGGCGAATCGCTGTATTCACCAACCAACATCATGCTGATGCACCACGTCACCGCCGCGCTGCGTGCCCACGTGCTGTTCACCCGCGACGTTGACTATATCGTTAAAGACGGTGAAGTCATTATCGTTGACGAACACACCGGCCGTACCATGCAGGGCCGCCGCTGGTCCGATGGTCTGCACCAGGCGGTAGAAGCTAAAGAAGGCGTAGAGATCCAGAACGAAAACCAGACGCTGGCTTCTATCACCTTCCAGAACTACTTCCGTCTCTACGAGAAACTGGCCGGTATGACCGGTACGGCGGACACCGAAGCTTTCGAATTCAGCTCCATCTACAAGCTCGATACCATCGTGGTGCCGACCAACCGCCCAATGATCCGTAAAGATATGCCGGATCTGGTCTACATGACCGAAAAAGAGAAGATCGCGGCGATCATCGAAGATATCCGTGAGCGTACCGCCAACGGCCAGCCGGTGCTGGTGGGGACCATCTCCATTGAGAAATCGGAAGTGGTTTCCCGTGAGCTGACCAAGGCAGGGATCGAACACAAGGTTCTGAACGCCAAATTCCACGCCATGGAAGCGGATATTGTGGCCAATGCGGGTCAGACTGCCGCAGTAACCATCGCCACCAACATGGCCGGTCGTGGTACCGATATCGTATTGGGCGGCAGTTGGCAGAGTGAAATCTCCCATCTGGAAGATCCGACTGAAGAGCAGATTGCCGAAATCAAAGCGGCCTGGAAAATTCGTCACGACGCCGTACTGGCCGCCGGTGGCTTACACATTATCGGTACCGAACGTCACGAATCACGCCGTATCGACAACCAGCTGCGTGGCCGTTCCGGCCGTCAGGGTGATGCCGGTTCTTCCCGCTTCTACCTGTCAATGGAAGATGCGCTGATGCGTATTTTCGCCTCGGATCGTGTTTCTGGCATGATGCGTAAACTGGGTATGAAGGATGGCGAAGCTATCGAGCACCCGTGGGTCACCAAAGCCATTGCTAATGCGCAACGCAAGGTTGAAAGCCGTAACTTCGATATTCGTAAGCAACTGCTGGAATACGATGATGTGGCCAACGACCAGCGCCGTGCGATCTATAGCCAGCGAAACGAATTGCTCGACGTGTCTGACGTGAGCGAAACCATCAACAGCATCCGTGAAGACGTGTTCAAAACCACCATCGACAGCTACATTCCGCCGCAGTCGCTGGAAGAAATGTGGGACGTGAAAGGGCTGGAAGAACGCCTGAAAAACGACTTCGATCTGGATATGCCGATCGCCGAGTGGCTGGATAAAGAGCCTGAGCTGCACGAAGAAACGCTGCGTGAGCGTATCATGGCGAAGGCGAAGGAAGATTACCTGCGCAAAGAAGAGGTTGTTGGCGCCGAAATGATGCGCAACTTCGAAAAAGGCGTGATGCTGCAGACGCTGGATTCCCTGTGGAAAGAGCACCTGGCGGCGATGGATTACCTGCGTCAGGGTATCCACCTGCGTGGCTATGCGCAAAAAGATCCGAAGCAGGAATACAAGCGTGAATCCTTCAACATGTTTGCCACCATGCTGGAATCGCTGAAATATGAAGTGATCAGCGTGTTGAGCAAGGTTCAGGTACGCATGCCGGAAGAGGTTGAAGCCCTGGAGCTGCAACGTCGTGAAGAAGCCGAGCGTCTGGCACGCCAGCAACAGCTGAGCCACCAGGAAGAAAACGCCCTGGCGGTCACCGATCCGAACGCTCCGGCAGTCGCCGAACGTAAAGTAGGGCGTAACGATCCTTGCCCATGCGGTTCCGGTAAGAAATACAAGCAGTGCCACGGCCGCCTGCAAAAATAAGCCGAGTGCAGTGAACGGTTAATGGTAAGGGCTCAGCATGCTGAGCCCTTTTTTTAAGTGGTAACATCTGGAGGATGCGATGAAGCACCTGAACATCGCCGTAGGGATTATCCGTAACCCACAGCAGGAGATCTTCATCACACGCCGCGCTGCGGATTCGCACATGGCTGGTTTTTGGGAATTCCCTGGTGGCAAGATTGAGCAGGGCGAAACGCCAGAGCAGGCATTAGGCCGCGAATTGCTGGAAGAAACCGGGATCCACGCCAATCAGGCACGGCTGCTGGAGGTGCTGGAGCACCGCTTCACTGACCGGATCGTAACGCTGAATTTCTATCTGGTGGAAGATTGGGCGGGTGAACCCTATGGCCGTGAAGGCCAGCCGATGCGTTGGGTGAAACAGGCCGACCTGCGCGAGGAAGAGTTCCCCGAAGCCAACGTCAGTATCATCAAACTGTTGGTGGCGCAGGCCAGTGCCGCGTAGTGCATTTTAGGCCTGGGCTACCAGGCCTAATAACACCACTTTAAAGATCCTTATCCTCTTCACTCCAATCTTCGCTTTCATTCAGCTCATTATTGCTGGGAATGCGTTTCTCTTCATCGGCCCATTCACCGAGATCGATCAACTGGCAGCGTTTGCAGCAGAACGGGCGATACGGGCTGACTTCACCCCAAACCACGCCTTTGCCACAGGTTGGGCATTTTACTACGGTCATATTCATTCCTTTCTCCCTCATACCCGTCGCCTTTCAAGCTGCAGCGTTGTTACCTGCACTCACTCACCCCAGTCACTTACAAAAGTAAGCTCCTGAGGATGAGTGAGCTTGGTGCCTAGCTGCAACTTGAAATTCTTAGGGTATAAAAGGTTAATTTCATATGCTAGCAACAGGCCAGCTCAAAGGTAAGACGCTCTGGCACTGTGCCGTTTTCGCTGTCTAGCGGCAGGAAACGGATGGCATAGCGCGTCTTGTGGCCGGAAATCTGCGGGTAAAGCTGGTAAGCCAGATTAATACGCAAGCGTAACAGATCTGCCCCTTCGGCGTTATCCTGGAAGAAGCCGTTGAGGCTGATCTGATTGCGAAACGGCCCGGCCTGGCGCACCAGATCCAACACGATGGTCAGCGCCTGATTCAAGGGTTCGAGGGTTTGCAACCAGTCTGCCACGTCGGCATCACGTTCATGCTGCGCTACGTGCATCCACATATGCAGCGTAGGTAAATCAAAGCTGCAACAGCCGCCAGGAATGCTCAGACGTTGGCGAACCAGGCTAATGAGCCGGTCTTCACGCAGCGCCTGGCCCATACGCGGGGCAGACATCAGCGCAGAGGCACAGCCCTTCAACTGGCTGCGTAGCTGATTGACCACTGAGATATCGACACCGGGCAATTCTGCCCACTGCAGTAATTTCTGCTGCTGGCGTTCCAGCTCTTTGAGCAGTTCGGTACGTACTTCGCCACGTTCCAATACGTCCAGCAGGTCCGCAACGGTACGGAAAAAGGTCAGGGCGATAGCGGTTTCGCTCAGCGCTCTTTGGCCATGCAGTTGCTGTAATAAAAACTCGATCCGCAGCCAGGTGCGCATTTTTTCATTTAACGGGTGTTCAAAGAGAACGGTCGGGGAAGCGTCACTCATTCGGTGTGATCCTGTCGGGTCGCTGAGGTTGCCAGCTCAAGATAGTGTTGATGCAATGCGGCGACATGGGATTCAATTCCTTGTGCGCTACCGCTATTGTCAATTACGTCATCCGCCACGGCCAGACGTTGTTCGCGCGTGGCCTGTGCAGACAGAATATTCAGCGCCTGCTGACGGCTGATGCCATCGCGGGCCATGGTTCTGGCTAATTGTGTTTCGCTGTCGACATCCACCACTAAAACGCGGTCGGCACGATCCTGCAGGCCGTTTTCTACCAGCAAGGGGACTACCCATAGTACGTAACAACTCTGGGCGTTAGCTAGCTGACGCTGCGTTTCCCGCTGGATCTGCGGGTGCAGCAACTGGTTTAGCCAGCGCTTTTCGTCGGGATCGCTGAAGATCCTCTGACGCAAAGCCGCACGGTTGAGGGATCCATCCGCCAGCAACATTTCATTACCAAAATGTGCCGCAATGGCGTCCAATGCCGGGGTTCCAGGCTCAACAACCTGGCGAGCAATGATATCCGCATCCACAATGGCCACGCCAAAACGTGCAAAGGCGTTGGCAACGGTGGACTTGCCGCTGCCGATACCGCCGGTTAATGCCACTAGGTAGGCCATGGTCAAAGGGGATCCTGATATTCTCTAAAAATTATAAACGAATCATAAAGCGATCGCGCAGAAGTGCAAGCGGGGGCGTTTGACTTGCCCTGCGGTTGGCGTTTTGAGAGGGATAATTTGAACGGCAGGATCGAGAAAATGAGGTGGCAATCACATTGGGATGTCACAGGTAAATTTGTGGGATTGTACCGTAAATAAAGGCGAAATCGCAGTCTTGCCGAGCGATTATTAGTGCGTATGATAACACCACTGGAACTGGCAATAACAATACCCGCCGCCTTTCAAGGTAAAACTTGAAATTCATAGGGTAGTGGTTCGAAATCCCCTTGCGATCCGTCGCCAAAAACCAGGAAATCATAAGTCATGCGTATTGAAGAAGATTTGAAGTTAGGCTTTAAAGATGTGTTGATCCGCCCAAAGCGTTCCACGCTGAAAAGCCGCTCGGAAGTTGAACTGGAGCGCCAGTTTACCTTCAAACATTCAGGTTACAACTGGTCCGGTGTGCCGATTATTGCCGCCAATATGGATACGGTTGGCACCTTCCGCATGGCCGAGGCCCTGGCAACCTTCGACGTTCTTACCGCCGTTCATAAACACTACACCGTTGAGCAATGGGCCGAGTTTGTTCAGCGCTCGTCCGAATCTGTATTGCGTCATGTGATGGTGTCTACCGGCACTTCTGAAGCCGACTTCGTCAAGATGAAGCAGATCCTGGCACTTTCCCCGGCGCTGAAATTTATCTGCATCGACGTGGCCAACGGCTACTCCGAACACTTTGTTGCCTTCCTGAAAAAAGCCCGTGAAGCTTGTCCTAGCCATGTGATCTGCGCGGGTAACGTGGTTACCGGTGAAATGGTGGAAGAGCTGGTGCTGTCCGGTGCCGACATCGTCAAGGTTGGTATTGGTCCTGGTTCGGTCTGTACCACCCGTGTGAAAACCGGCGTGGGCTATCCGCAGCTTTCCGCGGTCATCGAATGTGCCGATGCCGCACACGGCCTGGGTGGGCAGATTGTCAGCGATGGCGGTTGTTCTGTTCCGGGTGATGTGGCGAAAGCCTTCGGCGGCGGCGCAGACTTTGTCATGCTGGGCGGGATGTTGGCCGGGCACGACGAATGTGAAGGCACCGTGGTGGAAGAAAACGGTGAGAAGTTCATGCTGTTCTACGGTATGAGCTCAGAGTCTGCCATGAAACGCCATGTGGGCGGTGTAGCCGGCTACCGTGCTGCGGAAGGTAAAACCGTCAAGCTGCCGCTGCGTGGTGAAGTCGAGTTTACCGTGCGCGATATCCTCGGCGGCCTGCGTTCTGCCTGTACTTATGTGGGCGCAGAACGTCTGAAAGAGCTGACCAAACGCACCACCTTTATCCGCGTGGCGGAGCAGGAAAACCGCGTTTTCGGCAGCAAATAATTGCCTGACCTTGTACGGGCACAGTATGTGCCCGTATCACACAGCGCGAAAATAGAGAGCATTACCCCAGCACGTTTCCCAACTGGAATATCGGCAAATACATCGCGATCACCAACGTCCCCACAATCCCGCCAACCACTATCATCAGCAACGGCTCCAGCGTTTGCGCCAGCGTATCGGCGAGTTCATAGGTTTGTTGTTCGTGCCAGACTGCCAGCTTGTCCAACAGAATATCCAACGTGCCGGACTCTTCTCCTACCCGCACTAATTGCTGGCACAAAGAAGGAAACAGCGGCTGTTGAGCTAGCGCGCTGTGGAAGGGATACCCTTGAGAGAGCTGCTGTTCGATCGCCGTCAGCGCCTGGCAATAAAACACAATATTCACCGATAACTTTGCCGCGCCTAGCCCTGCCACCAGCGTCAATCCGGCCTGCTGTGTCATGGCCAGAATACGGAACACCTGGCTCAGGCAATTACCCTTGACCAACGAGGCAATCAACGGGATACGTAGCAGCATTGCTTGCTCACGTTGCTGCCAATTTGCTAACGGATGCAACCTGCGCCAATAAAATCCTGCCAGCCCAGCCACTGTGAGCAATAGATAAGGCCCGGTAGCGATCAATGCGCCGGACAGTGCCAGTAGCCCTTGAGTAAACCAAGGCAACGGGGCGTCGAATGATTGATAAATCTTGGCAAACTCCGGCAGCACCATCACCAACATCAGAATGGTGACTGAAATGGCCACCAGGCAGATAAACATCGGGTAGCGCAGTGCCTTCAGCACCTTTTTCTGTAGCCTTTGCTGGGCTTCCTGTTGCTGTGCCAACTGCAGGCAGCAGCGATCCAGATTGCCCGTCAATTCACCGATGGCGATCAGTTGGCGGTAGATTAGGGGGAATATGCGATGTTGCTCTGCAATCACTTCGGAAAAGGGCTGCCCCATCGCCACGCTATTGCTGATTTCCAGCAACAGACAGCGCCAGGCTGCCGACTGATGCTCCTGAGCCAGCAACTGTAGGCTGTTGACCAGCGGTAACCCTGCTTGCAACAAGGTAGCCAACTGGCGGGTGAATTGGATCATTGGTTCGCCACGCCATTGACGTGCAGAGACCCGTTTCCCCGCCTCCAGTTGGTAAGGCTGCAATCCTTGCTCCAGCAAATGCTGATAGACCTGATTTTTCTCCTCTGCCAGCAACTCGCCATGGCGAATTCCACCTTGGCTGTCGATGGCTTGCCAAGCAAACAGACGGCGAGTTTTCATGGCATGCTCTCACCCTGTGCTGTCACCCCGACCACGCGGTACAGTTCCTCCAGCGAGGTTGTCCCCTGGGCGACCAGCTCCAGGCCCGCTTGCAGCAGTGTTGTTTGACCCTGCTGCTGTGCGATATCGGCCAATTGGATCACCGAGGCATTTTGCATCAGGGCATGTTGGATTTCGGGCGTGATCTTCAGCAGTTCGTAAACGCCGATCCGGCCGTAATAACCGCCAAAGCAGTGCTCACAGCCGGCCGCACGCCACGGGATCAGGGGTTCCGGCCAAATGGTGGCCGGGAAGTGCAGGATCTCAACTTGTGGATAGCGGCAATGAGGGCACAAACGCCGCACCAGGCGTTGGGCGATCACCAGTTTCAGGCAGGCAGACAGTAGGTAACCGGGAATGCCCATTTGGGTCAGGCGAGTCAGCGTTTCGCAGGTGGAATTGGTGTGCAGGGTCGACAGCACCAAATGCCCGGTTTGTGCCGCCTTGACGGCAATTTCTGCCGTTTCTTTATCGCGGATCTCGCCGATCATGATGACATCTGGATCCTGGCGTAGCAGGGCCCGTAACACGCGAGCGAAGTCCAGATCGGTTTTGCTGTTGATCTGCGTCTGGTTAATACCGAACACCGGGATCTCGATGGGATCTTCAACGCTGCATAGGTTGCTTTGTGCATCGTTCAACTGACGTAACCCGCTGTACAGCGTCACGGTTTTACCGCTGCCGGTCGGGCCGGTCACCAGGATCATGCCTTGCGGGTTGCAGAGGGCATTGGCATACCACCCAAGTGCTTCCAGGCTCATACCAAGCTGCTCGAGCGGCAATTCCTGGCGATCGGTTTGCAGGATCCTCAGTACCACCTTTTCCCCATGCAGCGTGGGTAAGGTGGATATCCGCATTGAGAAACTGGCATTATCCAGCTGCACGCTGAGTTGGCCGTCCTGTGGCAGGCGGCGCTCGGCGATATCCAGTTGCCCCATGATCTTCAACCTGGCAGTGATCCTGGCCGCCAGCGAAAAGGGGGGAGAGGCAATTGCCTGCAGCACTCCGTCAATCCTGAGTCTGACGCGGAATCGTTGCTGATAAGGTTCGAAATGCACGTCAGAGGCACGCCGTTGAATGGCGCTACGCAGAGTTTGGTTAATAAATTGCACCACCGGCGTGTCGCTGTCGTCGTTAAGCGAAGGGGGCCGCTCCTCGGTATTTTCCGGCGGTGGAACCAGAGCGAGGGATTGCCGCTGATTCTGCGCCTGTTCCAACCGGGCAACGGGCCATTGCTCAATCCCCACGCTTTTGCCGGTGGCGAAACGCAGAGCGCTCACTAGTGCCGCAGGGATTTCACCATGCAGGGCGATAGTCAGCCGCTGCTCGTCTTCGCTGAGTGCCAGTGCCTGATAGCGCTGGCACAGCGCGTGGATTTCATCACTGATTTCCATGCCGCCCCTCCTTTACTGCGCTGCATCATCAAAACGGAAAACTTCCTGGCAGGTTTCCTGCAGGCTGGTGTTACTACTGCTGCATTGGCGTGTCCAGCGCATGGGGCCGGTGGAGTCCATTGTGGGAGCCAGCGTCACCGTCAGGCCTTGCAGGCTCTGTGTGCCGATCAGGTTGATGGTTCCCCCGGTGACCTTGATACTGCTGACGTAACGTGTTGTCGCCCCAACAGGGATCCCTTTGCTGCCCGCATCGCAGCCTGATGGGCCACCGCCTTCCAATGCGCACAATTCAACCGCCATTTTGTACGGCACCATGGCCTGCAACATATCGGTCATGGCGGCCTTCTGGATATAGCGCTGATAGGCAGGAATGCCAATGGCGCTGAGGATGGCGACGATGGCAATCACCACCATTAGTAGTGCTATAATACAGTTTTAAAATATAGAGAATAGTAAATGAAAATTAAATTAAGCTATTGTTATTGCAGGGTATCTAAGGAGTCTCAAAGTACTCAAAAAGGCGGCTATGGCATGAATAGGCAGCAAGCAACGCTTATGGAGTACATTGAAGAGTACGAAGACAAGCAGAATTTAGGTTACACATTGAGCAGTGAGAATGTCATTTTTCTGAGGGCTGAAGGTGTCAGTGCCTTTTCAGGCAAGAATATAGAGAAGGGTTCCGTCCTCAGGAATTTTATTGATGATGTTAAATCTGGCGTTATAAAAAATGCAGTATTAGTAATAGAGAATATAGACCGTTTTTCACGTATGAATCCTAATGAAGCAGCAGCGTTACTTCTAAGCCTAACTATTAACGGCTGTGATATCCATGAATGCGAAAATGGAATAATATATAGCAGATTTTCTGATATAAATGAGATTAGTTCAGGGCTAAAAAGAAGTCACAAGGAGAGTGCCAGAAAACAGAAACTATCTATTAAAAATTGGGATAAACGCTTTGTTGCTTTTGAAAAAAAAGAGGCTGCATTAACAGCAAAATGTCCGGCGTGGTTAGTGGTTGATGGAGATAAAAAATATCAGGTAATAGAGTCAGAGGCCATTGTATATAGGAAGATTTTTGACCTTTATAATAAGGGGTTCGGGCAAGCTTATATTAGAGACTACTTGAATGAACATAATATGAAAGTGAATGACCGTACAGTTGGAACTTGGATGATACATAAAATCCTTACTGATGATCGTCTAACTGGAAAAGTAAGAGTACGTTCGAGTATAAGGGAGAAATTTAAAGGTCTTATCCTTTATCCAGAAGTAATCAATCATGCAGTATTTAATACAGCTCAAATTTCATTGAAAAGTAAAAAGCGAGGGCAAAAAATAAACAAGAGAGCAAATAACCTGTTTGCGGGAGTTGCTATTTGTGCAATGTGCAAAGAAAGTAATCTTGTTGTAAGTTTTGATGGAAAAGGTTCATATTATAGATGTGGACATTCTATTCAAAGGAATAAACGCTGTAATGCAAGAGGTTTTAAATATGATATACTTGAAAGATCAGTATTGAGATTTATTCGAAATTTTAATGGCGATAGTATAAAACCTAATGATAACCAGAAAGAAATTGAAAGGTTAAATTTAGAATTAATTAACCATGTCAAACATCGTGATGAAGTAAGAGCTGATATTGAGGCTTCTGAGATACCTGATGCATTAGATAGAAACGTGTATAAGAAATTACAGTCAATTATTAGTAAAATTGAGGAGCAAATAGAAAGATTGAAGTCAGTAGAAAATATTAATAACGAAATTACTGAGATTTCATCAGAAATAACCGATGAATTGTTAAACCCAAACAATGTTGAATTGCGAAATTCTTTTAATGTTAAATTAAGGAGGGTAATAAAGAGTATAAATGCATTTAAACATGAAAATGTAATACATATTGGAATTGAGTATTTTATCGGTAGTGAAACACAATGGATGGCAATTGATTCAAAAAACGGTGATGTAATCAGCGATATTTATCTTGGAAAAGAAAAGGTCGAGTTTGAATTTGAAGGTGTAGGAAGAATTGATTTCTACAAAGATAGGAAGGTTTATGCCTATAATGGAAAGGAAATAAGTTCAGAAGAACTTTGGAAGCTAATAGATGGTGATGATGGTAACTGATTATTATGTTGGCGGTTTTCTATGGGTCTTGTAATCATTCCAAATGCACCAAGTAAAATCACGTCCAGCCTTTGGTAAAATAGGAAATGGTTTAAAAATCATTGGTTATTTTGGAATGAAACTATATAGTAAGCTATACTATGATAAGTACACATAGGGATGTAAGCTTAATAAGCTACTTCACAATACTTTCATATTTAAATACTAAATAGATAGTATAAACAAGCAAGGAAATATCAAAAAAATATAAAATATACCTTGCTATTTTTGAAACAAATTAAATTTGTGTGCTATACTATATGTGTAGCTAATACATTTAAAACTCTGATTGATATACCGAAGGTAAATTAAAGTAATATTTTATCTTTAGTATAATAGTTGAATCCTGATCCTATCGAAAAGTAGATGGCAGATGAGTAGTTCAATCAGTACGAAGTGCAGATGAAACCCGTTCATAGATACGAAGCAGAGATAACGGCAATGCGGCACTATAAAGAATTCCGAGCAGATGAATTCCTTGATAGACATATAGGTTCACACCTGACCATGCGAAAGGGAGTTGAATAAATTTGTACAATATAGATCCGTCCAAATTTTGAAGACACATGTTTTAGTTGTTTATGTAGCTGAAACATGAAGTGCGATTAAAACCGCGACCGTTGCAATAGAACAGTGATAGGGAGAAACAGGGCAACCCGCTTCCGCTTGAACGATTTATATAATATAGATTCGTCCAAAATTCACTACATAAAATGTTCGATAGATACCATCGACAAAATTAATTTTCTATCCCCCTGCGGGGGGATAGAAATGTTCTCAGAAAACCTCGACAATGGATTGTGAAGTATATTAAATCTTTACTATAATAAATTAATTTACAATTGCTTTAGTGATTTACGAAGTAAATTACTACAAGAATTGTAAATTATAGTTCATACGAACGTAGTGAGTATGACTACTCAAAATTTAAATCTTTTCATTATGAATCTACTAATGTATTTTATAACTGTAAATTCAATGCTTGAAAAATAAAAACGTAATTCCATACATGGGGTTTTAATTATCAGTTATTTGTAGTGGTAAATTTAAATTGATTTTAAGTAAATAAAGTAATTAATTTTCTAAGATACTCTTAACTATTAAATGACATATATAGTTTGTCGTAGACTTGATAGTTATAAGCATCACATGAGTTACGCAGGTTATATGTGTAACTCATGTAATATATCTACTTGAAGTCATTTTTTTACTCATTTTTTATCGGGTAACTTATACAGGTAAACTCATCGTTGAATAAAAGCATTTGATTTCCTTTTAACTCGATGAATGGAAATGAACTGAATGAGATGTTATTTAAATTCATATTGAAACGTAATTTATCATCGCTAAGGTTAAGCTTCAATGCGTGAGCGGGAAATGTTCCTTGCCCTTTCAGGGTAATGAGGAATGCTATAGGAAAAAAATAAAGCAGTAAACATTCACATATATGTCCTTCATTAAAAAATGCTAATCCTTGAGCACTAATATGAGTAGCGTGAGGATAAAACCAATAATATATATCATGAGCATCTTCGAACGTAGTAACCTTTCCAGATACATAGTCGCGTAAAGGTGATAATAAATGGTTTTCTGAAATCGGGTTAATACATGCTTTTATTGAGGATGCAGATAGTATGTGTCCTATCATGCCCCTTGTGAATTTTTTTGCATCAAAAGGGACTTCGATATAAGGATATATTTGGTTTGCCAAAATGAAGTAGTCTTTTACTTTAGCTGTTATAGCTTTTGTTACGGCACATATTTCACTGATGTGGCCCCCTGAAACACCGGACAGTAGCTGTATCTCCAGATAAGAGATAGGCTTGAATATATGTCTAACACT
>DWRE01000156.1:0-15343 GCA_018251075.1 Metardaris cosinga cedra | reverse complement strand
GAGGTACACCAGGCTGCCGTCAGCAATGCTGTCCGGTACATTGACCTGCATGTCATTGCCAAAGCTGTCGATCAGACATCTTCCGACGACCTTTCCAACCAACGCTGAATGCCGGCTCTGTGCCAACAACGCGGCCATCAACCCAGGTTGATCCGGCTGGTAGACATACACACGGTCAGCTTGCAGCACATTGTGTAATTCAGGTAGGGATGACCAGCCGAAGGCGTTGTCGGGGATCACACCGTCTTTTTGCGAAGGGTTGTTATAGCGCCAGTCATTGATGTCATTGATGTAACGAACGGTTTGAATCGCGCGCTGACTCAGCGTGCTGTCCTGCAGCTGCGCAGCTGTTTGATCATGGGGTGATATGTTGACCCATACCAGAAGTCCCAGAAACACCGAAAGTAACCAGTAAATCATCGAAGAACTCCCCAGATCACACAGGCCCAGATCACCGAGCAGAATATCCACACGGCAAGATTTGCTCTTCCGCGATAACTCATCGGAATGCCTCCCAAAATTGAGATTGCTGAGAATAGCCACGGCTCGTTAGCTCAAGCGACGGGCTATCAGTGGATCTCTTTGTCATCCACCGAAATCACACACTGTGCCTGACGAACACCGGCATACAACGGCACCTGCGCCGTCCCGTATAAGGTGAACAGACTGTTCAACGCGTCACGGAGATTTCCGTCAAACTGGAGCGGTGCATCAATACGGTAATTTGCTGATGTCAGCCAGGCTACAGTCCAGTTAGCCACTCCTGGAGTAGAGCACTTCTCAGCGGCGGCCCAACTGAACAGGGTATCTTTCAGCGTGCTACCCGCCTCAATCCTCCAGACTTTCGGCTTAATAATCGTCTTGGGTAACGTCACCGATGCTGTGGGTTTAACCGCTGCTGCCGGGGTCGACGTTGTCGTCGACTGGCTACCACCAAATGGATTACGGCCAGAACTCACCGCGTCCTTTTTATTGGTGATAGCTGGGGTTGTAGACGGAGATACCGATACGGTGTTAGGCGTTTTTGCTGCCACTGCTCCAGGGGTAAACTCGACAGACTTGGCCGCGACGGAAATCCGTTGTGCCTGCCAATCGATCAACCCCACCTTCCCCTGCTGCTGCAGCACTTCATCCAGTACAAACGGCCACTG
This sequence comes from Metardaris cosinga cedra, assembly GCA_018251075.1. Lineage (NCBI taxonomy): Eukaryota > Metazoa > Arthropoda > Insecta > Lepidoptera > Hesperiidae > Metardaris > Metardaris cosinga. The sequence goes on along the minus strand of DWRE01000156.1, from coordinate 14,192 downwards.
ATCGTTACCACGCCATTGCAGCGATATCCGTGCATCGGGTTTAAGCTCTTGAGAGAAAGAAACTTGCCATCCAGCTGGAGCAATCTGACGCGTAGCTTGTCGAAGCGTTGTAGCGTTTCCCGCTCTTGCAAGCGCCAAACTGGCCGGGCGCTCTCCGAGATAGCGGATGGCCTGTAAAGTAGGCACCGGCTGGCCTGCCAACGCTTTAGGCTGAATAGTATCTGGCCGGCGATGCGACAGTGTAGCTGCCGCTGGCACTGACTCACGAGCGGCCGGAGCAGGTTTCAAACGAATTCTGCTAGCCTGAGCCAGATCCGCTTGAGCCTGCTGGATAATCGGTATTTGCTCCTGTATCAATGATGTCACAAATTCTTGTGCTGGAACGCGCGGTGGTGCAGGGGTGCTGATAGCACACCCACTTAACGCAACCGGCGCCAGAGCAACGGGGAGAAATATTTTCAATAGAGTCACCTCAATTACGCCGTGGGATTAGGTGAAAAAGTCAGACGACAAGCTGAATAACAATGGAAGTGGCTACCACTCGGCAGACTTGCGACGAAGAATGTCTGAACACGCGACTGCGCGTTCACAGGGTCTAGAGCGGGAGTTTGGGGGGGCGATTTTTACTTCTAGGGATACCGGTCTGTGCTTTTTCTTTACCTGCACTTTTGTTTTACCTAGATAAAATAATGTGTCGCGCCTAACTCGCTTACGCTTTCTATTTACTTTACTTATATCAGGTTCAATACGTGTAAATGGCTCGAATAAATTACATACATACTTTTGCAGTGCGTTTGATTTTCCTTTTGCCATCAACATCTCCTTATCTGAAGATCAACAACAGTTCGGGCAAGCCCACTCGTTAGAATGGACTTGCACAAATCTCTTTTGCGTCAACATCCCTGCCCTGCCAGTGTTGCCTGTTCGCGCCCAACCCTCGCGGGTGGTGCTAATCTTCTCTACAGGCAGATCGTACCTATAGATACATTGCATTTTTTGCATAAGGGTCTAAACAGTTACAGAATGCTGTCCGACTTTCCAATATTGTTAAATAGCGGACACCACCCCGTATAAATAAGGCCACAGGCACCCCACCCCAACGGGTGAATTATTAGTTCGTGGAAATAACTCACGGGCTAACACCCAAAAATCGCTAGATTCCAGGTAAAAGAAACCCCTACGGATTAACGCAATGTCTTTTTATTATTACTTAAACATACTAAAAATAGAGTTCCCTGGTGTTGGATCTCTATGTAACGCTACTTGGATTCATCGGAAAGAAAACGGCGACCAGGCACTGCAATATCAGTCACTGTTTTTAGATGATCAGTCAACCGTATTGATGCCTCTTTAACCTTGCTGCGACCAGACCGCTTTGCGGCCTGAGTCAGTAACCGATTAACATCAGGAGTCATTTCAATGACGGTCTGAGCTGATTTCCACTGTGACTTATCTGTCATTTATTATAATTTCCTACTTCTTCTAAATAATTACGGCAAGAATAATCCTTTATCCTAAAATACGAAACCCCCTTTAAAAGGGGGTTGACATATAATTCAAGCTGTGAATTTATACTTTAACTTAACTGTTTGGAGTCAATGGCAGTCAATAGCTCAAGATTTAACTTGAGTTGAATCGCTGTTCCCATTGTGGATATCGACGTTAACTGCATTCTGTTACACGCCGCTTTGAGTGAGTCTTTGACCGTGTCCTCAGATACATCTCGAAGCTGTGCAATAGTTCCCACAGGAATTCCTGTCGAGTACATGTAAGCAGTGGCCAACTGAGTGAGTGTTAAAGCCGGAAAATACTTGTGTAATGCCTTAAATTGGCTAGGATCGATGGCAGCCATGGCAGCCTCCCGTATAGGTTGTTGTGGTTAGCTGGTTGTACAGGCCTTCAACCCTGTGCAATCAGCGCTTAACGCAATGATTTACATTAGTTATCTCTCTTTCCATTCAATTTACTGCCTGTTGAAGCTCTGTTTAAGGACGTGGTCCCAAATACGAATTCACTGTAGGTGTATCATCCTCGTAGTCATCGGCATGTTGTGAGGTAGCTGGGTCGTCATAACCCATCTCTGGTCGAACATGGCGGTGCTCCAGAATCTCTGAGCGGTCACGCTGCCAATTATCTGTTGGCCGAAACACCTCTTTTTCCTGCTGGTAATTCAGGCGACACCCTTCGAACAGCACTCGGTCAACGAAATCGTTATCACCCACGACCTCCACACGCTCGCCACTTTTCGTGCCGGCAATCTCTGCGGCCAACCGGTAATTTGCTGTATCGTCGTAATCCTCAAAACCGGGCTTAATTTCAACCTGGTCACCACGATCGACAACGCCAACAATCCCATCTCTTAGATATTCAACCGTACCATCTCGGCGCAAACACGTAGCATGAGTAGAGATATCGAGTACTGGTGAATCATCAGCGGTCCCAAATACCAACACGCTGTCTTTATGCTTATTAGGTGCAGACGCGTTAGCTTTACGTTTCTCACGGTAAGCCCAACCACGCAATTGGCTAACTGCAGCTACATCACCGGTAAGGGCTTCACGTTCTACCCAGGAACGGTAAGACAACGGACGATATTGCCCAGACTCAAACAGCGCCTTGCGCTCCTCGCGGATCTGAATTCTCAGCTCAGCCGTCGCCTTCATGCACTCGAACTCGGCCACCCGATACATCAGCTTGCGCAACAGGGGGTCAGGATAACTGTGCCGAACATTACCTTTCATAGACTGATAGTGTGCGGCAATTTCCTGATGACGCGTCTTCACGTTCAAGTCTGGCTTGACCCATTTACCGCGATACTGTTGGTAACGCAATTTGAGATCATCACGTGCAGCAGCACGCTCTTCTCGACGCTCTTTTCTGGCCTCACGATCGCGTACATGGAATTCAGATTGGTAGCGGTTATATATCGCATAGCCCCCCTCTTCCAGGTCACCAGACTCGAAAGAAGGCGGGCCTTCAAACGGACCGAAGTAAGGTTCAAGTCTGGACTTTGCCAATGTAGAGTGAACATCAGATGCCTTGACCATCATGGTGTCTGGTCGTTCAAGATCGTATATGACCAACCCGCCTGACTGTTCACGCAACCCCAGACCATTTGCATGCATCAAGAGGTGAAAATAATTCCAGCTGGCCGTCTTGTTTTTAATGGCATCAGTTATCTGGGTGCGTGTCTGACGAACAGCATAATGATACAGACTTTCCTTATCAGAGAAGATCTCCCGCTTGGCGGCACCTTGTGGAGCACTCTTAAAACGCCAAGGGGCGCGATGCAACGTGTTGTTATCACCCCACACCCAGCTACCATTATCTTGTTTGAAACCAAATCGCTTCTCCAGGACACGGCAACACTGTTGCAGCGTATCGGCATCATTCCACAAATTAGCCGCACGGTACGTTTCCGGATCCACTCGATTAACCGCGATATGACAGTGAATATTGTCGGTGTCACGGTGGATAGCGGTCACAAACTGGTGGTGCCCCATTCCCATCGTTTCCAGGCAATGACGCGCGCTGTCAAATACCTGAGCAGGTGTAGGCGTTTCATCCGCTTGCCAGGATAAAATGAAATGATAGACAGGGTCTTTGCAGTGACGATTTTGTGCAGCAACCATATTCATTTCCGCTGCTGCAGTCTCAAGTGAAAAACAATTTGTTTCGCATTCAACGCCACCGACAATGACTTGCTCTCGTCCATCAGGAAAGCTCTCGATGACCTGCATGGGTGAGAGTTCATCGCGACGCTCAACGTAGTCTACCAGGCGGTCAAAAATGGCCTGGCTGAAGCGGGAGGTGGGCTTTTCAATCTTTTCAGGCGTGATAACGTCATCAGGTTTTTTCTCATCCCGCAGACTCAGGTAGCCAACCAGCTTCATAAAGCTGGTGCCGCCGTCGCGTCTTTTTGGGGGGATGATAACGTTCATTTTGCCCTTATTCGTGTACCGGTACGAGATTCAAATCCAATGCAATGATGGCCTTTTTTACCTCGACCAACACCTCCGAAAACTGTTTACTCAGTTCCTGAGTCATCTGGTCTTGCATCTGACTGTAGAGATGTTTTTGCAAGCCACCCAGGCGAAGAAGTTCATTCATCAACCGTGTATCGGTACGGGTCATGATCTTCCTGTTAAGCGCTGAACGGCGCAGTAACTCGGAGGTAGTAATCCCTGCTGCCTTGGCCTTGCCTTTGATGGCCTCCGCCTCTTCCTCGGTGCATCGGATTTGGATGATGATCCCTTTCTGACGCGACTCGCTTTTCGACATAACTCTACCTCTAACGCTTAACTGGGGTGTCGGGGCGTAGCCCTGACCAGGTGTTTTGCGTTATCGACTGCGTGCAGGCGGTAATGACAAAACATTTCCTGTCCGTCATTTTACTATGTCTATCCTTCGGTATGCGAGTTATTTTTCATCTGATTAGGCGTCATTGAAAGGACGGGCTTGGCCTATCATGAGTGTTATGGTTTAATGTGCCTATATGGCATCGATGAAAATCAGAGGACTACATGGCAGGAACAAAATTTTATACCCAGGATCAACTAGAAGAAGCAAAGCTAGCTCTTGAATGCTTACCTGATTTGACTCCAAATAAAATCAGTAGATCAGAACTCTTAGACTCACTAAAAGAAAGCATCATCACCCTAGCTAAATCAAAAGGCTATACGGCCGCAGAAATCAAATCTGCATTGCAGGCTGTAAACATATCAGTAAGTGAAAAGGCAATATCGGATGTTATTCGTGCATCAAAATTTCCAGCAAAAAAACGGGGTAATAGCACCGTTAAGCAGGAAACTAATCAAGCACAATGAAAATGGCGGGGATCCCCGCCATATTGATGGTTAAAGTGATTTAAGCTTTAATCTGATTTCACTTTGCAAGTTATCGTTAAAAAGTGAACCCAAGTTAACGTTGAACAACTCTCCCTTTTTGTAGGAATCCACATCAGCCCATACAGGAACCTCATTACCAAAAATTTCCCGACATTCAGTGAGTGCTTTCTCGATCAACTCATCACTGTAATGTCTGTCTAACGTAACGTAATTTACACCACCGTAAACAGCATTGAATGGACTTTCACTGTACTCGTAAACATCTTCCATGCTGTTGAAATATCCGCTCTTGAATTTACTTGTAATCTCTTCAACTTGTTCACAACGTGGACCATCTTCCCATCGTACTGACACAGAGTTATGGCTCGTTTTTTTGACCGAAAATCTTATCGTTGGGAAGTTCTTCTTAAGTAGAAATCGTATGTTCGATGATACCACTACGGCCACACTAGTATTGTTGCTATCAATCATCTTAAGATGAGAGAATTCAGGAAGAGTTTTTAGTCTTTTAACTTCAAAATTGAAGGCATCTTTAATAGAATTTTTTTCTTGCTTTTCCCTCAATTCTTCCTGTAAAGCAGAAAATAAAAGGTGATCCACTTCTCTCTGTGAACACACGTCATCGCTGATCTGCCACTGTACATCACGAAAAATACTGAGAGGTTTCTTTTCAATTTTCATAATTTAACTCCGTGATCAATAACGGGGCTATTGCCCCGAAAAATATTAAAAAATGGGAGTCAACGTACCGTAGCGTTTTAACGGCTGCATGATCTCATCATAAATCGCACCATCAGCCGTCACGAACACGACAAATTCGGTATCAAGACAACGCCAGTACCTTGAACTCAATGGCACAAATCGGTAATTGGTTGAACTCAAAGCGACAACCTGTACAGGCTCTTTTTCGGTCACTGAATAAATATCATAATGAACATTCTTGCAATGCTGCCCAAATCGAAAGGCCGCATCCCATTCACTGCTGGCATGACATATGTAGTTGCAGTTTCCTTGCATAACCCCATCGCTTGATGGAGCGTAAAAACGAACAACAAAACGCCCGAGTCGGCAAGTTTCAAAGTCATTGAGATCACATCTTTCGGAAGATTTTGGAGCAGCGGTGTTGACGTTTTGTGTGTTCATTCTGGTTTTCCTCTTGTCGGTGGTAAATCCATCTCTCGGTGAGTTCCGTCGCAGCAAAGGGCACAGGAGCAACGGCGAACGGCGCAATACCAGGGCGAGGACGAAAAGTTTTTTGACCGGAGGAAAGAAAAGTTTTTGGCGGCGGCGTAGCGATACCCTGGTATTGCGTTGGGTGACGGTGCTACCCCCTGCCCTCTGCGCCGGTACTTTCCGAGTGATGGTCAATGGCTGTAACGTGAGAATGAACACACCCGGCACGGCGGAACGGCGGGACGTCTCTGACGGTGGCGCCGTTGGTGCCACCAGTGAAAGCGGCGCCGGCATCTGCCGGCAGCTAGCGCTTGCTGTTGATCTTGGCTCTCAGACCCTAGCCGGCAGGCCCGAAACCGAAGGGTTCGGCGAGACTTGTCTGCCGTGTGCGGCTGACTAGTCGAGTAGGGGTGATGGTCGGGCGCAGGCGACCGGCCACCGCAGGGAGCGCCAGCCCGTTGTGGTGTTTTTCAAGCCTGGTGGAAAGAAAAATAGGCGTCAAAGAAGGGAAAAAACCAAATGACGACATTGAACTGATGGGCAAAAGACAGGACTGAATCAGGCGAAGAAGGCAGGGATCGGCCGTGGCGCAGCCACAGCGGCTTTTACCGCCCTGCCGATTTATGACCGTTTGTGCCCCAACAGACTGGTACGGTGCTGGCCAGTTGGCACATGCCTGTCGTGATAGCGGAAAATGTGACAAAATGGCACATCACCATCATTTTCAAGATAATGGATTATATCGCCACGTCTCCCCCATAACCCCCTCAGGGGCAAAGTAGCGTGATCGGTCATATTTTCCAGGCAGGATTTCCCTGCCTGGCGTTAACTCACCCTGTTACAGGCGGGATGGCAACATGCCGGGGAACTGGCGCGCCACGATATCATTGATTTCATTGACCAGATCGGGACGCTTAAACACGATATGTCCCGTCCCTTTGGCAAAACCCTTGACGGTAAAATATTCAAGATCGCACAGCTCACTGATTTTATTACCCGTACGGAAAAAATCAGCGTACTTTTGACCTTCCCCCGCCCGGAAGTCCGGTACGGTTTTCCCATCCAGCAGATAGAACGGACGAGCCAGATCGTCCAGCAGTTGCTGCCCTTCCCATGTGAAACTGGAATGACCGTTACGCCATGTGTTGAGAAAGCGCTCCACGATGATTTTTTTCCCTAGGCGGCAAGGGCTGTTGCTTTTATAATCCCATGACAAGCTGCGAAAAACGTCGATCACTCCTTGCTCAAAGGTCGCTGCCTTATCTGCATTCAACTGCTTGAACGTCGCCAACACCGTATCAAACGTGACCTCCGGGCAGTCCTTGCTGTTCAGTTGGCGATCCCATTCATCCCGTTGTTTGCTACTCATCAGCGTGTACATGCCGGTATCACTCAGCAGTCGATCCCATACTTTCCTGTCGATCAGTTTGGCAACCGCATCACCGTATTTTTCCGGTTTTCCCCGCCAGTCCAGCGCAAGTTTGACCACGTCGCTGAACCCACACAGATAGTCCTTGTTGGCTGCCTCTGCAAGCTGTTTAGCGGCAGCATGGATCTGCGCCATTCCCTCCATGAATTGCGCAATGCCGCCGTTGCGCTGCGCAATAATGCGGTCAATAGACACAGAAGGAATGATTTCACCCCCCAGGGAAGGATTAACGGTGATATCAGCGATCACGCCCATGTCCTCGTACGTCTGCTCTACGGTTGAAAATGTCATGTATTTCTCCTTGTCGAATCGGGGAAAACTGCCGCCCGGAAGGACGGCAGTCAGTGTTATCAGGCGTAGGCCCGTTTCAGTTCCAACGTGCGCAATACCTGCCCCAGCTCGCTGCCTCGCATGGCCGGAATGCGTACCGGCTGGCGCTTACGCTGGCATTTGGCTATATGTCGACCCAATGCACGCAGTTCAGGCTGAACCGCAGCAGCTTCGAGGCTGTCCCGCAGGATCCGGGTTTGCTTTTTTGGCGACGCGTTATTTGCCGCCAACTGCTTTACATACAAGGCGGTTGATGTAATGATTGAACCTTCGATAGTCATAATTTTTACTCCAATCGATTATTGAAAGCCGGGCTAGCTTTCCTAGGGATAGACCGGCACGAGAGAGCAGCGGAAACGCTGCTTTTTTCATTTACGGGCTTGCGCTTCCCGACTCAATGCCTCCTGTTGATCACGATGGATCACGGCAGGTTGCTGTTGTGCAACCGCCAGTAAAACGGCCTCAATGGCCGAGGCCAGTGCATAAGTATTGGGATAAAGGCTACCGCGTGGCAGGCGGCGATTTGTTACTTCATTCAGGACATACAGACATTCCTTCAATAGAACTGGCATATCTTTCTGACAAATAACGGACTGACTCACCCCACATCTTTCCGAGGGCTCCTGAGCGGCGGTGTTGACGTTCTGTGTGTTCATTCTGCTCTCCTGCCTGGTGGTTAATTCATCTCTCGTCGGGACCTTTCGCGGCAAAGGGCAAGGGAGCAACGACGAACGGGGGAGCGCAAGGGCGCCGCTTGCGGCGTGCATTTCACCCTTGCGAACACGCGGGCGGCGGTGCTACAAGCAGCCCTCCGCGCAAGGGGGCGCACGAGAGATGGCCACCGACATCGAGAGAGAATGAACACACCCGACACGGCGAAAGCCGGGGCGCCCTTGGCGTGTGTCGCCCTGGTGATACACAGTGAAAGCGGCGCCGGCAGCAGCCGGCTGCAAGCGCAGATATCGCGTGACGGATGGAAGCCCGAAAGGGGGGAGACGGCACAGCCGGCTCCCTGCGCAGCACGACAGCCGGCCCCGTCAGGGGCACGCCCGAACACCCTGCCAGCAAGGGTTATCCGCCAGCGGAAACATGAACAGTCAGCAGTGGATGAAGGCCAACACCATCAGGCTTCAACACCGCTGACGGGGCTGTATTATGCCCAGGCAAACATAACAACACGTGATGTCAATTTGCAGGCGACAAAAATACCGCAGTGGCGAAGCCACCGCAGTGTGTTGTACGGTTTTAACGGCGTGCCAGGCGATTGGGGGCGGGAGCGGTTATCCTCCCGAACAGCAGCGGGCAGACCGGCACTGAGCAGACTCACCTGTAACGTTGCTTCCCAAAATGGCATGGCTGCCCAGCTGTAGCGATCCAGTTCTGCCAAGCAGGGAAAGCGTGCTGTCCACGCCAGAACCCGCTCACTCAAGTCAGCCTCAGCGATGCCCTGCTGCTGACCACGTCTCAACCAGCTATCCAGCTCCCCCGGCGTGATGAAAGCCAACTCGATTTCAGCTTGCGCCAACTGCACCTGATAACGTCGGCGCTTGTGCTGACGGATCTCTTTATCATGACGTTCCTGCCGGGCATGCTTCATCGCCAGCCGGTGTTCAAACCGCTGACGGCGACGGCGATCCACCGCTGGGAAAAGCGTATCACGCACATCACCGGGCAATGGGAAGTAACACTGCTCTCCCCGGCTGGCGATCAGTGTATCGAGTGCATCCAGATAGTCTTCCATGCGCGTGGAGCGACAACGATCGCCGGGACGATAGGTAATGTCGATCATGCGTATATCCTTGGCTGAAAGGGTGACGCGTCCGGTCAGTTGTCGGAAAAAGGCGTGGGCATACGGGTACGCAGCCAGTCGCCTGCCCGTCTCACGGCGTGCTTCCACCTGAGCAATGGCAAGCCAGACCGCCTGCCGATACGGGTGCCACGGCACCAGAGCCAAATGGGTCGGGATCACAGGCAATGTCCTCCCATCCGCAGTGCAACGGCCAGTTCCTCCGGTCCCCAGAACCCCTGCCCGTAATACACGGCAACCGTAGTCAGCACGCGATTAACAATCGCCGGAGTATAGGTATCGTCCAGGTACAACCACGCCAGGGACTGACCGTCGTCAAAGGGAAGTATCATCGACCATCCCGGAACGTCAGCTCCCGCGCTGCACAGATACAAGGCCGTGACCTCATCGCCTACCGGGCTTATTCGACACACGACCGGCACCCGCCCGCAAAATTCACAGCCTTCTTCAGCGTTGACCCGCCAGCCTTCCGGCACTGTCAACTGACTCAGTACGGCACAATTGAGCATCACTCGATACTCCCTGCCCTGCTCGCGGTACTGTTCCAGATCGAGCGGACTCATGCACATCAACTGCTCAAGGTTCAATTTTTTCATGATGGTATTGCAGCCCGAAGGGCGGCACCTCCGGTCAGGCCGCAACGTTATCAGGATGGGCAATATCGTCAGCAGCATCAGCTTCGTGGCGTGCGGGTAACAGGCATTCTGGCACCCATTCGATTCCGGCCAATTCGTCCTCAGCCAGTTGCGCGGCGTCGCCCTTCTTCATCTTGAGCACCGAGGCCGCCTGTGCCACCTTCCCGGCATCGACCAACGCATCGCTCATCTGTTCCTTGCTGATACGTCCGAAGTAATTGGCCTTGGTCGGTTGCCACCAATCGCGCAGATTGAAATCCAGCGCGTGCTCGAGCGGCGTCAGTTCGCCACCGACCTTGCCATCCTGCGTTGCCCAACACTGAACGCCGTCCAGCGACAAGCTGACGCAATAGGTCAGCAGCGCCAGCACCTCGGTCTGATCCCATGTCAATAACCAGGAAAAGTCGTTCTGCCAGTCCTGTGGCAGTTTGGCTTCCCACTGCGCGTGTAACTTCCCGAGTTGACGGTCGGCGCGGCTCCCTTCTGCGACCGGTGATTTGGTGATCAGCTCTGAGCGCTTTGGGGTCAGGTCGGTTTTCAACAACGAACTGGCATACCGGGAGCTAAACACCTTGAGCACCATCGAATGCGTGTGCAGCGCCAGCGCCACGGTCGGGTTCTGTACCAGTGCCCCCATCACCGCCAGCGTACGCTCCGCCGACAGACAGGTGATCAACGCCGCCGACAACCCCTTCTCTTTGGTTTGCAGCGCAGTTGTCCGGGAGGTCGCGGCACCGTCGCCGTTGTCGTCGCCTTCCGGCGGGGTTTCCGATCCACTCGCTCGCAGGGAAACCCCGCGCTGGACAACAACCTCACCGTCACACAGAGAAACCACCACCCCGCCGGTGCGGCGCACCGCTTGCGACCATGCCCGAGCAGTTGCCCGCTCGGTGATCCGTTCGATCTCGGCTTCCCCCTCATCACTTTCGGTCATCAGCACCTCGGTGTTGGCGTCCTCCGCCTCAAACTTGGCATCCAGCTCGGCAAGCCGAGCCTCAAGCCGGGCGATCTCGGCCTGCTCGTCGTCGGTGAAATCCGGCAGCGGATCAGCATGGATGCGGTACAGCTCGGCATCCTCGCCCCACGTTTTGAGGGTTGCAATCCGCCCTTCCGCCCAGCTCCAGCCCTCATCCGCCGCCACCGTCTGCGCCAATGCATGCAGCTTTTCACGGACGAGGCGCTCCAGTAGCGCCGGTTCGCTCAAAAAACCTTCATCGGTAAAGAGGTCGAGGCGGAAACTGCCGCCAGCCGCTTCATAGGTTTCACGCCCGACAAACGCCAACTGACTGTTATTCTTGGCCGACACCTCCCCTTCCAATGCGGCGTCTCGCAAATGGTGGGGTTCTTTTTTCCAGCCGAAAGCGTTATTCCACACGTCACACTGGCGGCTGTGGTCATCGATCACCGACAGCGCCTGTAACTGGTCAAGGCTGATCGCGTCTTCGGCCAGCGCATCGAGCAGTACCGGGGCCATCGTCGCCAGTCGCAGGCATTTTTGAACGTGCCTGGTGCTGAAACCCAGCAGGGCGCCAATCTGCGCCGGTGTACGCCCTTCTGCCGACATTTCACGAAAAGCGAAGACCTGATCGGCCGGGTGCATCTGCTCGCGCTGACTGTTTTCCGTCAGGGAAATGATGCGCGCCATTTCCTTGCTGACGATCAGAACATCAAGCGGGTAGTCGGCATTGACGATGCCGTCCGGCGTGGTCTTGTCGGCGTCGTCTTCACGTCCCATCAGCCACCGCAACGCCAGCGTACGCCGCTCACCGGCGGCCACGCCAAACTGTCCGTTCTCCATCTCGAACACGATCAGGTTCTGCAACAGCCCGACCGCGCGGATACTGGCGGCCAGCCCTTCGATCGATGCCTGTGAGGTTTTTTTCTTGCGCACGTTCAGGCCGTCCAGTTCCAACTGGCCGAGCGTGACGGTTTTGCGCACGGCTTTTGCCAGTGCCGCGTCGATATTTTCAGCGACGACGCTTTTCTTCGTCGTGGATTTGGCCGGGCGGGTTGCATTTCCCTTGGCCACTACTTTAGACTCGATGTTAGACATAGTGGTCTCCTCGTAGTTATCACTTGTTGTGCCATTCCCGAGGGCGTCAGGACTGACGGTGAGAAAGCAGCGGAAACGCTGCTTTTTTATCGCCTGAAACTCAGGCTCCAATGGGTCAGGGTCATCTGATCACTGGCCGCGACCGGCCAGCCGTTAACGACCCAGACAGCAATGGTGTCGAAATCCCCAAAATCCGCGTAAACCTCCACCGCCCCTGCCGGAACAACCGGAGGCTCACTGGTGCCAGTCGAACGGCCACAAACCGCCTTCACGAAACAAAACAGGTCATACACTTGTGATACGGTCAGATCGCAGTTGGTCTGTGCTGATGCTGCTGTAGGCTTCGTTGTCGCGCCTTTGACGTTTTGTTGAGCCATGTTGAAATCCTCCGTGGGTTGAAAACTGATGCCGCTGTGAGTATTCGCCGTCGCAATAAAACTGATCCAGCACGGCGAGGAGCGGCGGCAAGGGGCGGAGACGAAAAGTTTTTTGACCGGAGGAAGGAAAAGTTTTTGGCGGAGTTCATATACCCCTTGCCGTTTAAGCGAGGCGGTGTGCTGTTATCAGTTGCGGCGGGAAGACTGACTGCGGCTAAAGCAACCCTAAAGGATGAACAAGGCGCAACTCGCCGGCCGGGCGCGACAGCGAACGGTTCGGCACCTCTGAAGCGGCGGCGGCCTCACCGCCGCGCGGTTGGCGCTGAGCGGCGCGGCCTGTGGCCGCTGCAAGCGTGTCGTTGCGTCATGGGATGGACGCCCGCAGGGGGGCGACGGTGTGCCGGCGCCATGCGCAGCACGACAGCCCGCCCGGACGCCCGATACCGGTATCCACTCAGTAGAAAGCCCCATCACCAAAAATGCAGAAACAGGAAGCATCACTCTACCAGGACGATAAACCGTCCTGCCCAATCCACCTAAACAGCCCCCCGCAAGGCAGCGAAAGAGGGCGGCGCAGCCGCCACCTTCGGTAGCCTGACGCCGAAGGCGGCTGGCAAGGTTTTTCCGCGCGGCAAAAGTACGCAGGGGCAAGCAGGCCGCCGCTCTGACGGCCATTTGTGGTGATAACCTAGGGATGTAACGCAGCCAACAACGCCTCGATGGCATAGTGCTTGCGGGCCGTGTCGTTATCCATTGTCTCGAGATCGTTGCTGTCGAGTGCTTCGGCGGCAAGGTGTAGCACAGTTTCCAACGCGCTGGCGCTCACCTCGACCTGTCGAGTTCGGCTGCGGCTATCGGCGATTTTCGTCATGGCATCCTGAATGTATTGTTGATTGATACCGTACCGCTGATAGTTCTCAATATCAGAGCAGCCGATGGTTTCCAGTATTGCCAGCACATCCCCGTCGTTAGGGTTCCACTGCTGTGCAAAGTAACGCACCGCGTGCGCATCCCATATCAGCACGGTGATAGGCTCGTCGCTGCCGTACTCACGGAATAATTCCGCACACACCTCTTTCACGCTGCCAAACATAATTCCACCTCCTTATTTATGAGGGGCGGCATAGCCGCCCGTTTTCGAATCTCTGTCAGTCCAGCGCGCGGCAGATGTCGGCACGTTCTGGGTGCGTCTCGATATAGCGCCAAAGCTGCTCTTCCCGCTGCATAAGCAACTTCACCAGTCCGGCATTGCCCCGATCGTGATGCAACCAGCAGCGGCGATTGATGGCCAGTGCAGTCAACACGATACCGGCGGCGTCACCGCTGAGGGTCTTGTCAAACCAGTTATCGGCGTTGATCAGGTGCACGCGATCGCTGTCAGGTGCCATATAGCCGCCCCCCTCTGGTAAACGGATGAAGTGCCAAAACCCGCCGGTGTACTGCGGCAGATAGCGATCGGCGAGGGAATACACCTGCATTTCAGCGGGCAAAAAATCCTCGCCGAACAGATCCGGCAGAAACGAAAGACGATCGGATTCACA
>DWRE01000155.1:0-15491 GCA_018251075.1 Metardaris cosinga cedra | reverse complement strand
CGGCCCGGTGGGGCTCTATATCCGCCGCCATGTACATGAGCCAGCCAGCTTCGTACAGCAGCAGAAACCCAAAGCACCGTTAAAGATGCTGGTCGGTAATCAAAAAAATCTGCTGTTGTTGGCCATTGGACTGATGGTGATTTCCACCGCCATCAACTACATGCTGAATTATGTACCCACCTATGCCACCAAAAACCTGAATCTGTCCGGTTCCGCCGCCTTTAGTGCGACCCTGTTAGCCGGCGTGATTTTAACGGTAGTCACCCCGATAATGGGATTATGGGCGGAAAAAGTCGGCCGCCTGCCGTTAATGTGGGGTTCGCTGATCCTGCTGCTGCTGACTATTTACCCGGCATTCCTGCTGGTGGTGAACCATACTTCGCCAATGATGCTGATGTTGATGGTTGGCTGGCTGGCCTTGCTGAAGTCCATCTACTTCTCGACGGTGCCTTCGGTGATGGCCGATTTGTTCCCGATGGCAACACGGGCCAGCGGGATGGCAATCAGCTACAACGTGGCGGTGACGGTATTTGGTGGCTTTGCGCCGCTGATCTGCACCCTGCTGATCACCGCAACCGGGACCAGCCTGGCACCAAGCTATTATCTGATGATGATGGCACTGCTGAGCGGCTGGGCACTGTTAGGTAGCAGAAAGCATTTGCGTTCGGCCTGATAAACACCCCCCAGGCTAATCCTATTTACCCCCTTGAAGAGATCCTCAAGGGGGTAAATAGCTCTTCGTCAATTAGCAACCATTGGCACACTGAGGCTCAGGATTGTTGAACAGGATACGAACCAGCAAAGCCCTCGGTTCGCGCAATGGATCATTGCCGATAGCTAACACTCGACCATCATGGGTCGCGGTATATTCCCGAATGGTGTCGCCAAAAGCATTACGCTGAACGGCCACTTTCTGCCCTTTGACCACCGAATCGCCGACGTTAACCAGAATCTCGGTAAATCCACCAACCTCAGCTCGAATCGAGCTCATTTCATTACCGATAAAGGTTTTTTGCTCTTTAGCCGTTGCCCCTAATGTTCCGGCTGTCATGCCTTGTTGAACCATCAGGTTACGCACCCCTGTCAAGCTACGCGCGATAAGTTCAGGTTGATAAAGCTTGGGCTTGCCAATTTCGAGTGTAATGGCAGGGATCTTGTTTTCAACGAAAGTGGTTTCGACAGAGCCTTTCTCACCAGGATCGGCTTTAATCTGGTCCGCCGGGAACAATTCAGCCATCTGCTTCACCTGCGGGTTACGGTAATCCGCATAGATGAACAAGGGATATTCGGTACCCCGGCTCTGTGTGTGCATATCAACGAACAGGGTGGCATTGCCCGCCCACAAATTATTCCATAACAGCCAAGCCTGTTGTTCGGCAGCGTTACCTTTTTCTTTGCCCGGCCAAACCCGGTTGAAATCGACCATATCCCCCCCGTCATTGGCCAACTGCCAGTTTCGGTTATTGGCCAACATGCCAGAAGGATTCGCGCCCACGGCACCGATCACACTGCCTTTCAACTCTGCGGGATCCAGCTTTTCAAACACCTGCTGTATCACCCGGGTGCCATTTAGTTCATCACCATGGACCGCCGCTTGCAGGCCCAGCTTAGGACCAGGCTGTGCGCCTTTGGCCACCATAACGGGAACATACCAATGTTGACCGATCCCATTGCTGGTTCCCTGGAACATGAAGCGATAAACCTTTCCTGCCTCCAGATCGTCTACATCCAACTTGCTGATAACCGGATTACCCTCAATTTTATCTCCGGTATAAACCGTTGCCGCCTGAGCATTAAGCATCCCCGTAAGCAACACCGCCAACATCGTAACCTTATGCATAATTATTCCCTTTAGTATCAGTAAGTAACACATAAAAAATCTGGATCATTGGCCAACCGACTAGCAAAATTCGTACTTCAGGAACAAGACTGGGTGAGCTTACTGGCGCCTCTAATCAAGACATAGGCGCTATTTTCAGCTTAAAGGCTCCAGGGTATAAACATATTGACCGCGCCCGACACAGCGAGCCATGGACCAAAGGCTAACGGTTGATTAAAATCTTGTTTCGCCAACCCGCGCTGTATCAGCGTAACCAGCAGCCCACTGGCCGCCGCCACCAAAATCACCTGTGGCAACGCTTGCCAACCTAACCAGGCCCCTAACGCCGCAAGTAATTTAAAATCACCATAGCCGAGAGCCTCTTTACCGGTTGCCAGCTTGAATAGCCAGAACACGCTCCATAGGCAGACATAACCTGCCACTGCGCCAATCGTCGCCTGTTCCAACGAGGCAAAATGCCCCTGAATATTGAATAAAAGTCCGATCCACAGCAGTGGCAACGTCAGCACATCTGGCAAGAGTTGTGTCTGATGGTCAATAACTGCCAGCGTCAGCAAAAAAGAGAGCAATATCCAGGCGCCCAGCAAGGGGAAACCTAACGGGAATATAAGCGCCGTCAGCACAAACATCATAGCCGTTGCCACTTCAACCAGCGGGTAGCGCCTTGGGATCCGCTCACCACAGCAACGAGCCTTCCCCTTTAACAACAGAAAACTCAGTAGGGGTATATTGTCCCTGGCCGCAATACGATGCTGGCAATGCGGGCAACAGGAGTGCGGTAATAGCAGATCAAAGCGCGGTATGGATTCAGGTAAGGGCAGCGCCAGTTGCACGAGCGCCTCACGCTGCCATTGCTTCTCCAGCATCACCGGTAATCGGTAAATCACCACGTTCAGAAAGCTACCCACTATGGCCCCAAACATACCCACGACACACAGCCAGAGGAGCGGAAATGCAACAGTAAAATCCAGTAATAAACTCAAAAAGCCTCCCCGCAGTCAGGCAAATACCTACCCAACCTTTTAAGACAGCCAGTCCGTTTTAAAGCAACCGCCCCTGAACCTGCCAGGCTATCTGCCCCTGATCGTTGGCCCTGCCTAACTGATTTATCAGTGGCCTCATCGCCTCCGGTAATACCGGCCCTCGGCGCACCTGACCGTTGAACTGATAGCGCCCGTCAAATCCGACGGTGCCACGCCCCGTCAGGCTCAGATGAGAGGAGTCTTGTTTCAACACCAACACCAGAGCCCCTTTTCCATCACAGCTCAATTGGCCTTGCACGTTGGCCAACTCCAACGCCCCCAACGGAGTCGCCAACTGTGCGTGCTGCCAGTTGACGACACCACCGCCAAGACTCCGGCAACCAGCGGAACTGAACTCTCCTTGTTGCAACCGCAGTTGCAGCTCTCCCTGGGCGGTGATCGGCAAAGGCAATGACAACTGTTGGCGCACAACATCTGCAGGAACAGAGAGTTGCCACTCATGCAGTTGAAGATCCAGCCAACCACGCAGAATACCGGCTCCCTGCAAGCCTTGCGGATCCCTTAGCTCAATCTCTAAGGCTGGCATCCAAGAGGAGAAAGTGAACTGCCAGTTCAGTTTCGCCAGCATAATGTTACGCCAGCTTAACTGGTGCAAACTGCCCTGCCACAGGGAACCAGAAAAGCCACCGACCTTCATATCTGCGGGTATAAAAGCTTGTAATACCCGTGCCGGCGCGTGGCCTCCCAGCAATAGGAGATAACAAGCCAACAAAAGCACGGCCTTTTTGGCTTTAGCGCCCATCGCTGCGCTCCAGCATCAGTTTGTTTACCGTCACCCATCCTGGTTTATCGGGACGCATCGCCACCTCAAGCGCCACAATGCGAACGCTATAGCGCTTTTCCAACTGTGTGAGCCAAAGCATCAGGGCATTAAAATCGCCAGGTTCCAACGTGACCGCCAGCCGCTCTCCCTGAGGCTGCATGCGGGTAATGTTCATGTTTTGAGCTGCAGCGCTCTGTGCCACCCTGGCCGACAAGCTTAGGGTGGTCTCCTGTATGGGTTGTGCCCCCTGTTGGCGCAAGCGCGGAGCCTGCTGCAACATCCATTCCACCGTGTTTTTTTCACGGGCGATAGTACGCTGCCATTGGCTAGCCTGTTGTTGCCAGGGCAGCCATAATACGTAGTAGCACAAGCTCACAATAACCAATACACCACAGCCCAGAACCAAACCTCGTTCCCGAAGGCTGAGCTGTAGCCAGCGGTGCTTAAGTTCATTCATCCTTTATCCCCAGAGTCAGTCGGCCCTCTACCCCAGTTGGATTCTGCTTGATTTCGCCAGGTTGCACCTGGTAACGCTGCCCGGCAGCAACCTGAAACTGTTCCAACGCCTGAAAAGAGGCCGCCTGTACATCGACCTTCAGCTCTTTACGGCCAGCGTCATAAGACAGCGCCTGGAACCGGATTGCCGAGTTCTCCGCCATCAGCTGTTGCAAATTGTGCATCTGTGCGACCACACCGGCTTGCTCGATAGGCTGTAATTGCTGCAAGTGCTGCTGCATCTGCACGCGTGGATTAACCACCTTTTTATCAGCCGGAAACAGCTGTTGGTAGACCCGCACACTTTCCTGCCGCCAATGTTCAGCCTGTTGCCAAAGCCGGTAATGAGATAGCCCGGCGCTCACACACAACAGCAGTAAATACACTGTTAATGCCATCATCACGGTTCGCCAGGGGCGTAATCGTGCACGCCAAGGACTCGAGCGGGTGAATTCGCCTTGGCGCAGATCGGCTCCGCTATCGTGCACGCCTTCTGCCGCCAACTGCAGTAAATGCCGCGGTGGTTGAACACGCCATTCCGGAGGGCTAGTAGTGGATGCTGGTGGTGCAGAGTAGCTTTCAATGACCGGCGGTGCCCACACGGCCAAAACCTCCGATAGCCAGGAGGATTCAACAATCATCCCGGCATGCTTTTCCCGGCGAAACAGCCATTGATCATTGAGATAGACCGCACTCCAACCGTCGGCGGCCAAGGGTAACGTCAGCACATCTGGCAACATTGCCTGCACCTGTCCCCCCAGACGTTCACAACGGGCTATCCACTGATGCATAAGGCTTTTATCAACTACCGCAACGTCACACTCATCACCACTTTGCTGCAAAATGGCAAAATGCAGCCGTTCAACCTCCGTTGCCAGTTGCTCCTCCAGCATAAACGGCAGCACTTGCAAACGCTGACGCCTGGCACGACGAGGCAGCGTCACACGATGGAAAACCAACTCGCTCGCAGGCACCAATACCCAGGCAGGGTATCTGGCAAGCAGGTTCACCAATTGCTCATCGTTCTCCCCCATAGCCAAACTACCTTGCTGATGACCGTCTGCTGAAGCGAAATACCACAACACTGGCTGCGTTTCATCGCTGGGTAAGCGCAGGATCAACCTGGCTTGCTCACGGGGCTTTCTGTTTGGCATCAAGGCTCCACCATCATGCTTAATCCATATTGCCGCTGTACCACCTGGAAACTGTTACCGGCTTTGCGCAACAGGCTGCGCTGGCTATAGTGAGTCTCCCCCATCAGCACGGTAAAACTGGCTAAAAACAGCTCACTCTTTATCGTCAACAGCGATCTGACCGTTGAGGTGTCGATGTCCTTAAGGGCAACCTGTGCCAAAAATGCCGTCGTACTGCCCCACCCTTCACGTGGACGCTGTTGTAACAATCGAGTCGCCATGGCTGAATCAAGCTCCTTGAGAAATAGCGCCGCCAGTAATGGCCCTTGAGACTCACTCAGGGTATTAACGTTTACCAACAGCGTCTGTGTTGGCAGCGCACAAACGTAAGGTAAAAGACGCCGATAAAGGCTGGCATCAACCCCTGAGACGGTCCGCAACTCGCTGACATCCTGCATGGGTTGATTGGCGGGCAAGTAAGCCACCGCCTGGGCCATATAGACCTCATCTTCAGCCCCATCAATGCCTGGCTCGCTGTCACTGTCTATCCAGTCACGCAGAGCAGCGGCTATCTGCGTCGCACGCAGGGGATCTTCACCCAGGTTGATTAACAGCTCTCTAAAAACTTGGGTAGCATAAGGCAATGTCGGCTGCATACCTTCAGTAGCAGCCCCTTGGTTAATAGCATTGAGATTAAAGCAGGCCTGGCCATCAACAATCTGCCCAAACACCTCCCCGCCTTCAACGGGGAAACGGCG
Organism: Metardaris cosinga cedra; assembly: GCA_018251075.1. Taxonomy (NCBI): domain Eukaryota; kingdom Metazoa; phylum Arthropoda; class Insecta; order Lepidoptera; family Hesperiidae; genus Metardaris; species Metardaris cosinga. The sequence continues at coordinate 9,459 of DWRE01000155.1, read as the reverse complement.
CTGTTCTTGCGCCCAGTTTTGCGCCAAATGTGTTTTATTAGGTGAGTCCAGCGCATCTCGTTGCAAAATTTTCACCGCCAGTGCTTCTGCCGAGCGGGCATACCATTTTGCCTGCTGGCGATCCAAATGAGCTGCGGTACGCAGATAAGTGCGCCCGTTTCGCTCGGCAATGGTCGCAGCAATCGTCACCATCAGCGCCAGGATCAGCAACACCACCAGCAGGGCAACGCCCTTTTGCCGCGCCCTCATTCTTGCCCCACCGCCGTGATCAAAAAGAGGCGGGTCAATTCACCCACGCCAGCAACCACTAATGTCACTTCAATCCCCTGCGGCAAAACAGACGCGTTGTTCCAACTCTCCCGCCACGTACCCTCAGCAAAAAAGCGCAGGCGAAAGACACTGACCTCATCGAGCAAAACCTTGACCACCGGCGCTTCCCCAACGAGCGGATCCGCATGGGCATAGCTCAACCGCTCTAACTGCTGATGGCGCAGACGATATCCCACCGGTTGTAACTCCGCACGGGGCAACATCCCCATCGGGTTTTGCCAACCGTTGCGCATGAAAGAGACGCCCCAGTCGTCACTTTGTAATTGATAGCGCGCCGCTGAAAATACGCGTTCATCCCCTCTGTGATGGCGAGGGATGATCTGACCGAAATCCCCTTCCAGCTGTATAAAGGCACGTTGAAGATCGGCCAGCCGCTGCGCCTTGCGCTGCGAAATCTCATCATTGCGCATTACCCCCTGCAACACCTGGAAGGCACTGATGCTCAACGCAGCAAAAATCGCCAATGCCAACAGCATCTCAAGCAGCGTGAAGCCCCGCTGGCGACGACAATTCATTCCCGCACCACGTAGCTGCGTAAAGAAACCACTGGCGCAGCGTCTTCTTTATGACGCCTCACCTCAACATCCATTGCCCGTAATTGCCCCAGTTCAGTATCAACCCCCTGCCAGCGTACAGACCAATCCTCGCCCGCATAGGTCACCGTGGTGCCGATCCAGCGCTTTTCCGGCCAGGTTTTCTCAAGATGTAATCTGACCTGTTGATTATCCGCCAACCAGCTTGCCAGTATTTTTTCCTCCATACGGCCAATGCTGCCAGCCTGTTGTGCCGTGGTTTGCAGCACGGCTAACCCCGCCAAAGCGAAAACGATCAGTGCCACCAGCACTTCGAGCAATGTCATCCCTCTTTGGGTATTCATTGTGCGGCTCCGTTTGCTGACGAATCGATCGCGCCTGCTGCGTCTACACGAAGCCAAACCAAGGGTTGGCTACCGGCCTCACTGAAAACCAGCTCAAACGGTGTAACCTCCCCGCCGGGTAACAGCAGAATATCGGGTTCCGGTGCCGATTCCACAGCACGCGGCCACTCCTGACGATCGGGGAAATGCAGCTTGAGCCGGATATCATCAGGCATTTGGCTCCCTAACGCCGCTTGACGGGGTTGCCAATTCTGCCAAACGTAACCTTGCCACCTATCCGAGCCAGATACTGCCCCGCGTTTTTCAGCGGCCTGACGCTGTAGCATTTGGAATTGCCAGCCATCTGGTCGAACCTGGATCCCCAGCAACTGGTCATTTTGCACCGAGGCATCCATGGCAAACGCCAACTGAGCCTGAAAGCGTTTCAGCTGTAGCTGCGGGTTATTTTGTTGCATGGCCGGAAATGACATGATCACCAAACTGGCTACACTCCCGATCAGCAGCACAACCAGCATCATTTCCAACAACGTAAAGCCGCGTTGGCGCACTACTTCTTACCAATAGTCCAGTTACCGATATCATCCTCGGTGTCCGGTATGCCATCTGGGCCATAAGAGAAAACGTCTAACTGACCGTGTTGGCCCGGGCTAAGCAACTGATAGTCTGCCCCCCAGGGATCCTGCGGCAAACGGCGAATATAGCCACCTTGGGGATAACTGCGCGGTTCCGGTTGTGCCGAGGGCTTGGTCACCAGTGCCTGCAACCCTTGTTCGGTGGTGGGATATCGGCTGTTATCCAGCTTGTACATATCCAACGCGCTCTCCAGCGCGACAATATCGCTGACGACCTTCTGATGGTCCGCCTTCTCTTTATTTCCCATCAGGTTAGGCACTACCAGACTCGCCAGGATGCCCAGGATCACAATCACCACCATAATTTCCAGCAGGGTAAAACCTCGCTGACGCTGTTGCCGCATTTTTCTCTCCGTTATTTGCAGATTGAATTTACATACTCATCAAGGTATTTAATTGCAGGATTGGCTGCAGGATCGCCAAAACGATAAACAGCACCACACCCGCCATACTCACCACCAACAAAGGCTCAAAAAGCCCCAATGCCAACTGCATTTGGGCAGTAAACTCCCGATCCTGATTGTCTGCCGCGCGTTCCAACATGCTGTCCAGTTCCCCACTACGTTCACCGCTGGCGATCATGTGCCGCATCATCGGGGGAAACAGCGCAGTGATTTCCAGAGCCCGATGCAGGCTCACCCCCTCGCGCACTGATTCCGTCGCCAATGACAACTGGCGGCGCGCATATTCATTGGTTAATACCTCTCCGCTGATACGCATCGCTTGCAGCAATGGCACCGCGCTGGCATTGAGAATACTCAGCGTTCTGGCGTAACGGGCAGTATTGAGCCCTCGTGCGATGCGTCCGATCACCGGAAGGCGCAGCAACTGCCGATGAAAAGCAATGCGCCGCGCTTCTTGGCGCAGCCACAGACGCATCAGCATCGGCGCCAATAACAGCAACAGCAGCACCCAAGGGCCAAAAGCTCGAACTCCGTCACTCAGCCCCATCAGCACACGCGTTGATAGCGGAAGTGCCTGCTTCATGTGAATAAACTGTTCCACCACCTTGGGCACGACGGCGGAAAGTAAAATGGCGATCACGCTGATGGCAACCACCGTCAGCACGCAGGGGTAAATCATCGCCTGCAGGATACGAGCTCGCATTTGCTGGCGCTGCTCGGTGTAATCCGCCAACCGGTTCAGAACCAGATCCAGATGACCAGAAGCCTCACCCGCCGCCACCATCGCACAGTACAGCCTCTCAAAACTGGTGGGATAACCGCTCATGGCCTCAGCCAAGGAATGTCCCTCCAGTACTTTGGTGCGCACTGCGGCCATCAGGCTGCGCTGCCGGGGCTTTTCACTCTGTTTTGCCACGGCATCAAGCGCCTCCTCCAAGGGTAAGGAAGCGGCAACCAAGGTCGCAAGCTGACGAGTCAACAGCGCCAGATCGGCACTGCTAATCCCCCGCCCCCATGAAAGACGCCGCCCGCTTTGGGCCTGCTGGCGTTCATCCTGCCCTTCGTCCAGGCTTACAGGGACCAACCCCTGCTCGCGTAAAAGTTGACGGGCGTGGCGGGCTGAATCCGCTTCCTGCACTCCCCGCCGTTTTTTGCCGCGCTCGTCTAACGCCTGATAATGAAAGAGGGCCATGTCATCCCTCTTCCTGAGACTGGCTTTCGGTCACGCGGATCACCTCTTCCCAACTGGTCTCGCCCGCCAATACTTTTTCCAATCCCCCCTGGCGCAATGTTTTGTATTCATTACGTAATTGACGAGCAATCGTGAATTCACTCTCTCCCTGGTGGATAGCCGTACGCACTCGGTCATCAATCAGCAACAGTTCATGAATACCAGTACGCCCACGGTAACCGGTAAAATTACACTGCGAGCATCCCTTCGGTTGCCATAATGGGGTTCCGGGTAAAATCCCCATCTGATCGGCCAGGACCGGATCGGCTGCATAAGCTTGACGACAATCGGGGCAGAGTGTACGAACCAGTCGCTGTGCCAATACGGCCAGTAACGAAGTGGAAAGCAAAAAAGGCTCGATGCCCATATCCTGCAGCCGCGATAAGGCCCCCAGCGCGCTGTTGGTGTGCAGCGTGGAGAGTACCAGGTGCCCTGTCAGTGATGCCTGAACCGCAATCTGAGCGGTTTCGCTGTCGCGGATCTCCCCAACCAGCACCACATCAGGATCCTGACGCAGAATGGCCCGCAAACCGCGAGCAAATGTCATATCTACCTTGGGGTTTACCTGCGTCTGGCCGATACCCTCGAGTTCATACTCGATGGGGTCTTCGACCGTCATGATATTGCGTTCGCTGGCATTGAGGCGGCTCAATGCTGCATAGAGGGTGGTGCTCTTACCCGACCCTGTCGGACCGGTGACAAGGATAATGCCATGTGGCCGCTGGATCAGTTCATCGATCTGCCGCCGATTAGGTGAAGACATGCCAAGCGCGGCGAGATCCAGACTGACGCTGTTTTTATCCAGTAAACGCAGAACAATTCGTTCACCATAATTAGACGGTAAGGTCGAAACGCGCACATCAATGGCTCGGCCACCGATTCGCAGTGCCATGCGCCCATCCTGCGGGATCCGCTTTTCGGCAATATCCAGCCGTGCCATGACCTTGATGCGCGATATCAATAAAGAGGCCAACCGCCGCTGAGGGCGCAGAATTTCACGCAACACGCCATCGACCCGGAAACGGATCTGCAAATGACGTTCATAGGTTTCGATGTGGATATCCGATGCTTTATCCTTGATGGCTTCAGTCAGCATCGCATTGATCAGGCGGATAATAGGGGCATCATCATCGGCATCCAGCAAGTCGTCGCTGTCGGGTAGCTCTTCTGCCAAGGTATAAAAATCCATTTCATTGCCGATATCGGTCATCATGCGTCGCGCCTCTTTCGAATCGCGCTGGTAGCTGATCACCAGTTGTTTCTCAAACTCTTCACCCGACACCGTGCTGATAGTCAGCCCACACCCGGCAACCCTACGCGCCTCAAGCAATGCTGTGGCGGTGGTTTCCGCCAGACGGAGCACACGGCACCCCGCGTGATCCCGCAACAGCAATATGCGTTGCTCGCGCGCATAGGCAAATGGCAACTGCGGGCGTAATTCACTCAGGTCCTCGGGGAGGGTATTCATCGCCCCCCCGTTGAATAGAATGCGCTGATCGCGGCATTAACCTGGCGGAAAGTGGCACCGTTTTGATCGGGTGGCAACTTCAGTACCTCGTTATTCAGCGTGGCTGCGCTCCCTTGTTTGCCACGCTGTTGGTCTTGTTCCTGATTAAAAGCCTGATACTTTTCTGAGGAGGCATGGCGATACTGGTCACGATCCCGGATAATCGATGGGCGGATGAACAGCATCAGGTTGCGCTTGGAAACCTGTTTGCTGTTGGAGCGGAACAGATAGCCCAGCACCGGAATATCCCCCAACACCGGAACCTTGTCGCTGCTGTCGCGAACGGTTTTATCCAGCAAGCCACCCACTACCACGGTTTCGCCGCTGCCTACCAGCACCGCGTTATTGACCGTGCGGGTATTAAAGGTCGCCCCCAGATTAGCGCTGCTGCTGGAAGCCGCATCAGCCACACTGGAAACCTCCTGCTCGATCTCCAGCAGCACGGAATCCCCTTCGTTGATCTGCGGTTTGACCTTCAGCTTGATTCCGACGGTTTTACGCTCCACCGTGTTGAAGATATTATCGCCGGATGTCGTTTGCGAGCCGGAGAGGACAGGAACTTCCTGGCCGACATTGAACGTCGCCTCCATGTTGTCAAGCGTGACAATGCTCGGTGTCGCCAGAATGTCATTCTTGCTACTGCTGGAAAGCGCGGTCAGCAGCATGGCCCAATTGCCCTGATAAAAACCGGCAGCAATACCGTTAAAACTGCTGAGAGCGCTGGCCAGGGTACTATTAACCGTCCCGTCCTGATTGTATTGATTGGCTCCGGCAATCGCCGTGGTGATAGGCAAACCGGTATTGGTGAACTGCGTCACTCCGGCATTCTTGTTAGCCCACTGGATCCCCAGGTTCAAGCCATCGGCATCTTGTACCTCTGCGATAATCGCCTCTACCAGTACCTGTGCACGGCGAATATCCAACTGAGCTATCACCTTCTCCAGATCTCGCATGACATCCGGAGCCGCCGTCAGTATCAGTGAATTGGTTTGCTCATGGGCTTTGATGGTGATGTCTTTACGCAGTGCTTCCGCCGGCTTGGCATTCTGTTGCTCACTTTGAATACTGGTACTGACGCCAGTCAACACCTCAACCAGATCGGTGGCTTTGGCATACTTCAGGTAAATCACTTTGGTATTACCTTGCACGGCCTGCTCACGATCCAGCTGCTTGATCATGGCGATAATCCGCTGGCGGGAGTTGGGTTCTCCGCTGACCAAGACCGAGTTGGTTCGCTCATCCGCAACAAGATTGGCTACCATCAGGCTTGGCATCGCTGATTTGCTGGCATCCTTGGTCAATTCGGTGACCAGTTTGACGACTTCAGCAGCAGACGCATAGGCCAGCGGTACCGTGACCACACTACGGTCACCGACCTTGTCAACGCGTTCAACAATCGCCATCAAGCGTTTGATGACCGCTGCACGCCCTGTCATCAACAACACGTTGGAAGGCTCATAATGCACAACACTGCCAGCCCCGGCGTTATCGTTCAATTGACGGAGTAACGGGGCAAGATCGCGTGCCGCCACGTTATTGACCGGCACGACACGTGTCACCACTTCATCACCCTCGCCCGGCTGGGCATCGCTGGCTACCGGCACCGCAGCGGTTTTCGCATCCTTGGAACGCACCACTTTCAACACGCCGTTACGCATATCCACCACGGCAAAGCCATAAACGTCCAGCACGCTGAGGAAGAACTGGTAATACTGCTCCTCATTGAGCATGTCATAACTGCGTACGGTGATAGTGCCGCGCACGGCAGGATCGATAATCACCGTTTTATTCAGGTTCTTGCTGACCGTGTTGATAAACTCCTGAATATCCGTGCCCTTGAAGCTGGCAGAAAACTCGGCACTCCAGCCCTGCCGAGTACCAAGCAGCATCACCGCCAGTAGCACAATGCGTAAGCTCCTGATTATTTTTGTATTCAACAATTAGTCATCTCCAAGAGCCAAATAGATATCCTGTAACTGACCGCCACGCTCAACGGTAAGATTCAGTTCACTGAGTTCTGAAAGCTGTTTCAATGCCTGTTGAGCCTGCTGTGCATCGCGCAGATCCAGGCCATTAAGCGCTACGGCAAGATCGTTTTCATGCAGCCCGACCTTGCGGAATAACTCCCCTTGTTTGCCCGGATTGAGTCGATAGCCGATGAGTTTGTCCTCCACCATCACCGGTGAGATATTCAGGTAATTGAGAATGCTTTGCGGCTGCTTTTGCAGCTGTGCCTTGAGCTGCGACGCTGAAGTTTTTTTGTCACTCTTAGCGGCCTCGGGTTGCTCGCTGAACAACAACAACGACTCATAATTCCCCTGATAGGAGATCACGATACGATCGGCAAAAATTGACGCAATTCGGGCGTCATAACCAGGCACCAACTCCCCCACGCCAAGGCTGAACTGCTTGCTGTCTTTGGCGATAATGGCGATGGAACGCTCTGAATTGGGGCTGGCGACAATGCCGGTCAGGTTTAGCTTGAGAGAAGAAGGCGGTGCGTTACGCAGGGTTTGGTCAGAGACCGAATGCTTAGTGGCGGAAGATGAGGGTAGCGAAGTACCAAAGAGGGTGAAGCGGTAACGTTCAGGCTCACCCCCACCGCCCGTTGTTACTGGTGCGAAGTCTGCTTTGGATAAGCGTACGGGGGATATTTCAGAGGGCAGGAGCCCATGCCAGGTGAGCAAGGCGAGTTGATTGCAAATCAACAGTGACAGCACGCATAAAGCCCATCGCGGCGTTAACAGCCTGAAAGTAGCCTCTCTGCACACCGATAACATTACAGAAAATCGCATCTTGCCTTCCTTTGCCTGCTTCTCTGTTTACGCCAGCTAGAAGTTCACCGATATCAGTCAATCGGTGGGCATATCGTTGGGGCATTGTCGTTTGAGAATATGTAAGATTATGACTAAAACCTTACAACTCAGTACCGCTGTCAGCCCTTACGTTTCTGAATACATCCTCTCAGAAGTGGTTACTTTATACATACTCCCCTAAATAATAAATCATTATTTTTGCTTATCGAAATAATTTATCTTTCTGTTTTTATAGCTATTTATTTCTTAATCTCGCTAGCATAAAAGCGCTTTAACCTGTTTTATCTCCCTCCTCTAAACTTCGGTTCCTCCTTCCACCTACGCCCCTCCTCCTCCTAAAGCAGGAGGATGCTCCTCCTCATCATGCAATATCTAATACCACTGCTTTACACATTGATACCATTTTTTACTTTCTATAATGTAAGCCTGATAGGGAATTTAGAATGCTGAAAAATACCTGTAATGCCCTACTTTTCGGCTCGCTTGTCATATTAAGCGGCTGTGATAATAATAATTCTTCAGACGTTAGCCCTGACACCAACAACCAAGAGCCGATTGCACGCCTACCTGACATAGCGATGCCTGGCGAAGCCGTCATGGCAGGTGAAAACCAGGCGGTAATTCATCTGGTCGATATTGCTGGTATCACCAGCGGCTCCGCCGCTGATTACAGTACCAAGAACCTGTTTTTATGGAATAACGACACCTGTGACGCCCTGGATAACCCCTCTGGGGACTGGAATGACACCAGTACAACACCGACAGGCAGCGACAGTTATGGCCCGTATTGGGTGCTCCCACTGACCAAAACGACTGGATGTATCAACTTCATTTTGCGTGATGGCACCAATAAGCTGATTGATGCGGATATGCGTTTATCGTTCAGTGACTTTCCTGACAGGACCGTTTCTACCCTTGCAGGTAGCAGCACGCTTTATGATACCCGTGCCGAAGCTTTCCGTGCGGCCTTCGGGGTTGCTCTGGCTGAAGCCCATTGGGTAGATAAACACACCCTGCTGTGGCCTGCCGCGGAAGGGAAACCTATCGTGCGTCTGTACTACAACCACAGTGGCAAAGTGGCTGCCAACAGCGAAGGGAAATTTACCGATCGCTATCTTTCTCTGACACCGACCAGCATCAGCCAGGAACTGGGTTCGCGCTTCCCTCACCTTTCGAGCTATGCCGCCTTCAAGTTGCCGGATAATGCAAAAGTCGACGAACTGCTTAGCGGCGAGACCGTCGCACTGGCCGCCAATCAGGACGGCATCCTTATTTCAGCCACTCAGGTACAGACCGCTGGTGTTCTCGATGATCGCTTCTCAGCCGCTGCGGAAAGCCTGGAATATGGTGCTCTGCTGACCGACTCTGGCGTCACTTTCCGTGTCTGGGCACCAACGGCCCAGCAGGCAGAACTGGTGATCTACAGTGCGGATAAAAAAGTCATTGGCAGCCATCCGATGACCAGAGATAACGATTCGGGTGCCTGGTCATATCAAGGAAGTCACGACCTTAAAGACGCTTTTTATCGTTACGCCCTGACCGTTTATCATCCGCAAACGCGCAAAGTGGAGCAGTATGAAGTCACCGACCCTTACTCCCATAGCCTCTCCACCAACTCCGAATACAGCCAGGTCGTGGATCTCAATGACAGCGCGTTGAAAC
>DWRE01000154.1:0-15509 GCA_018251075.1 Metardaris cosinga cedra | reverse complement strand
AAAGCGCCGGTTATTTGTTTTCAGTTCTGTCACAAAGTTAAACCACCGTTTATTATTGGTTGAACAGAGAAAAGCTAAGCTGTATACAGAAGGCAACACATGGGTGATATCAAACCGATTCAACCATAATTGCTGTAATATTTATAGAACTTGGTTTGGGCCTATCTCCCAGATCTGGATTACCAACTGCAGGAGCTTTATATGATCAAGCGTCTTCTTGTTGTCGCTCTCGCCTCAGTCACACTGGCGGGCTGTGCAAACCAAACCGCGTCCGGTGATGTCTATTCCGCCTCTCAGGCCAAACAGGTACAAACCGTGACCTTTGGGACCTTGGTGTCCGTACGCCCGGTGCAAATTCAGGGCGGTGAAGGCTCAAGCATGCTTGGCACTATCGGCGGCGCAGTCCTGGGTGGATTCCTGGGGAATACCATTGGTGGCGGCACTGGCCGTAGCCTGGCAACCGCAGCAGGCGCCGTAGCCGGTGGTGTGGTAGGTGACAGCGTCGGTAGCGCGGCTAGCCGTAGCAACGCCTGGGAGCTGGAAATCAAAACCGATAATAAAGAAAATATCGTGGTGGTACAGAAAGCCGGGTCGACTAAATTCAGCCCAGGCCAGCGCGTTCGTATGGCGCAAAATGGCAGTACCGTTACCGTTTCTCCACTGTAACGTCCTTGCCTGAATGCAAAACCGGAGGCCCCTGGGCCTCCGGTTTCTGTTTGTTGCTGTGACTACGCATAATAAAAAAGGCGCTGGATTTATTGTTTTTCTTGCAGTTCGATGATGTTCTGTTCCAGCTTGCTAATCAAACCAACTAAAAGTCTTACTTCTTCTGCCGAGATACCGCTGAGAATTTCGCCTCTGGTCGACGTGATCACACTATCCACTTCACGAATAATCGGCTCTGCCGCCTCGGTCAATTTGATGCGCTTGGCACGTCGATCGTTAGCGCAGGTGTGGCGGGTGATCAACCCTTTTTCTTCCAGCTGATCCAAGGTACGGACCAATGAAGGCTGCTCAATACCGATCGCTTTTGCCAATTGGATTTGCGACTGTTCAGGCGGTAATCGATTGATATTGTGCAATGTCACCCAATGCGTTTGTGTAAGCTCCAACGGCTTTAGCCGATGATCGATCAGCGCACGCCAAACACGAACTAATCGTGCTAAATCTGAACCTAACGTTGATTCCACTTCCCCCTCCTTATAGTTAGCATGCTAACATTACTCCCCAAAGTGTAGCCCATTTTGGTTAATTAACATTAAAAACACAAATGTATATAATCCAAATCGCAAAAATAGACACATTTTTATCGGTAATTGGTTATCCTCTATGCAAACATCCTTCATATTCACTCATCGGGATTGCTAACGTGAATACGACTTGGCTCCATACTGCGTCACCATTGCCCGATCTGGTGCTGGGTGCATCGCTTTATTTCCCCCCTCTATTTAAAGCTTTCTTACTTGGTTTAGTCTTCTGGCTGCTGGTGCATCATTTGCTACGCGACTGGATGTACTCCGGTGATATTTGGCACCCTATGCTGATGGATCTGTCCATCTTCGTCATTACCGTCAGCGGTTCCCTGTGGCTCCTAGCGAGTTGGTAGCTCATGAAGCATAAGACATTAAAGTATTTTTCGACGGTTATAGTTTGCGCCATCGCGCTTTGTGCCGGCTGGTGGTTATGGAATTACTACATGCAATCCCCTTGGACACGTGACGGTAAGGTGCGGGCTGAGCTCGTCAATATTACCCCGGAAGTCTCTGGCAGATTAGAGAAGATACTCGTTCATGATAACCAGTTCGTTACTGCGGGAAGCCTGATTTTCAACATTGATCCCGTGCCTTACCAAATTGCGTTGGACAATGCCGAGGCGGCGCTAGCCAAAGCGCAGGCAGATATGGCCAAGGCCGATCATGAAGCAGCCCGCCGCCGCAGCCTGCCCCGTAACGTCATTTCCTCTGAAGATCTGGATGAGTCCAACCTGGCCGCCGCCTCCATGAAAGCCTCGTATAAGGCGGCGCAGGCCAATCTCGAACAGGCCAAATGGAACCTCAGTAAAACGCGGATCTATGCCCCAACCGACGGTTACATCACCAACTTGCAGGCCCGCGTCGGCAACTACGCCACCGCAGGAACGCCGTTGGTGGCGCTGGTAGACACCCATTCGTTCTATGTGCTCGGTTATTTCGAAGAGACCAAGCTCAGGCATATCAGAGAGGGCCGCAAGGCAGATATCGTGTTGTATAACGGCAATATTCGGCTGCAAGGGGTGGTCGAAAGCATTGGCCGGGCCATTTACGACCAAAGCGCCGACAGCAGCAGTGATTTGCTGATGGATGTGAAACCCAACGTGCCTTGGGTACGCCTGGCACAACGGGTGCCGGTGCGCATCAAGCTGATCGATATTCCGGCCGACCTGACTCTGGTAGCCGGTACCACCTGCACCATTTCAATTCATCAGCAGGACTAATGTGTGAACCTGCCCTTTCTTGAATGGAAGCGCTCGCCCTGGGGTAAAGCCACCGCAGGGCAGTGGCGCTATGCGTTACGCAACACCCTGGCAATGTGCCTGGCGCTATGGGTCGCCTTCGTTTTACAGTTGGACGAGCCCTATTGGGCACTGACCTCCGCCGCCGTCGTCAGCTTCCCGACGGTTGGCGGCGTGATCAGCAAGAGCATTGGCCGCATTTTTGGCAGCCTGCTTGGCGCCATGGCGTCACTGCTGATTGCCGGTTGCCTGAACGATCCCTGGTTGTTCACCCTGTCGATTGCCAGCTGGTTGGGGCTGTGCACCTACATTTCCAACCACTACCAGAACAATGTCTCCTACGCCTTTGCCCTGGCGGGTTATACTGCCGCGATCATCGTGTTTGGCACGGTGAATATTACCGACACCCAGCAAATTTTTGATATCACCCAGGCACGCGTCTGTGAGGTGATCACCGGTATCCTGTGCGGCGGCTTGATGATGATGATCCTGCCAAGCACCTCGGATGGCGAAACTCTGCTGGTATCGCTACGTCGCATGCACTTACGCCTGCTGGAACACGCCGCCATGTTGTGGCAACCGGAAATCAGCCTGCGGATGCGTACCTCCCACGAGGGCGTTATCGGCCAAATCCTCACCATGAACCTGCTGCGTATTCAGGCCTTCTGGAGCCATTACCGGCTGCGCCGGCAAAACAATATCCTCAACTACATGCTGCACCAGCAATTGCGCATCACCAGCGTCATCTCCAGCCTGCGCCGCATGTTGTTAAACTGGCCTGACCGCCCGGAGAATCTGGCGGTGGTGTTGGAGCAGTTGTTGAATGAATTACGTGACCCCACCACAGATAAATACCGGCTAGCGCATATTCTGGCCGCCATCGCCCCTCAGGAACCGGCCGATTATCGCCATCGGGCCTTCTTCCTGCGCCTGCGCCACTTTTGCTGGATCTATCTACGCTGTACCCGCTGGCTACAACGGCTGGAAAGCGCTACCCAGGTCAGCGATATCGAACCGCCACGGGTTACCTCGCTAGCGCGTCATACCGACAGCGTTGAGGCCGCCTACAACGGGCTTCGCACCTTCTTGTGCATCCTGATTGGTTGCGCTTATTGGATCACTACCCAGTGGGACTCTGGTAGCTCTGCGCTGACGTTGATTGCCATCAGTTGCGTGCTCTATTCCTCTACGCCTTCGCCGATCAAATCCATCACCACCTTACTGAAGGCCGTTTCCCTGCTGTTTGCCTTCTGCTTTGTGATGAAGTTTGGCCTGATGATCCAGATCGACGACTTTTGGGTGTTCTGCGCCTTCCTGTTCCCGACCCTGGTCACGATGCAGATGATGAAACTGCAAAATCCCCCCTATGCCCCACTATGGGGTCAGTTGATCGTGTTTATGGGATCGTTTCTCGCCGTGACCAACCCGCCGAGCTACGATTATCAGGGCTATATCAATGACAGTCTCGCCAAGATTGCCGGCGTACTGTTGGCCGGATTGGCGTTCCAAATCCTGAGGCCGAGTTCGGACAAACGCAAAAGCCGACGGATTATCCGCGCATTACGCCGTGACTTTATCGATCAGTTGAGTAAGAAACCGCAGCAAAGCGAAAGCCAGTTTGAGTCGCGTATCTATCACCGCATCAGTCAACTGAATCAAAGCCTGGATCAAGAGGCTCGCACCTGGCTATTGCGTTGGGGAGTCGTGCTGCTGAACTGCAGCCACGTGGTCTGGCAACTGCGTGATTGGCAAACCCGTTCAGATCCGCTGGCCGCCGTGCGCGACGTCTGTATTCATTGTTTGAAGGGAGTCATGACTGAGAAAGGGGTGCAACATGCGTCGTTAGACGCCACCTTGCAGGAGTTGCAGCGTATGAGTAACGCGCTTGCCCAGCATCCAGAACAGGCAGCACGTGATTTGGCAGGCTTGATTTGGCGGCTGTACTGCTCACTGCAGCAGTTACAGCAGGCGATCATTCCACCGGAAGCGGTAACAGCGCCCACGCCAGGCTGACGCGGGCGGCTGATTTATTTGATTACGCCACAGGCGAAGCGATCACCACCACCACCCAGAGGTTTGGGTTGATCGGAGTGGTTATCCCCCCCGGCGTGTACCATCAGCGCCTTGCCTTCGATTTCGCTGATTTTCTTCAAGCGCGGAGCCAGGACCTGGGTGTCAGCCATACCGTCCGCCGTGACATAGATTGCTGGCAAATCGCCTAAATGCCCGTTGGCATCATAAGGCCCGAGATGCTTGCCGGTTTTCTCAGGATCAAAGTGGCCACCCGCAGCCAGTGCGGCTACCGCCTTGCCTTCTTTCATACCCGGCTCACAGCTGCCTTTCTCATGCACGTGAAAACCGTGCACACCCGCAGGCAAAGCTTTCAGTTGTGGGGTGAACAACAGGCCGTAAGGCGTTTCGCTAATTGTGATTTTACCAATGTCCTGACCAATTCCCTGGCCGGTCACCAGATTCATTTCGACATCAACCGTTGCCGCCTGCGCAACGCCACAGGCCATCAACCCCAATGCCGCACACCAATAACGTTTCATCACTCAATCTCCATGCGATAGTTATAGTCCATAGGGAGTATATACCGAATAAATCTTGCCACAGTGGAAACCGCCGTTAATCAGCACTGCCACTGAGCCGGTTATATTATTTTGTGACCTTCCTCCCGTTATTCCTTGGCTTTCTGCCACCCTGCATCGGCAAGTGTCATTAACGCAAAGGTCCCAGCGCCATTTATTTCTTAAGCTGCAATCTTGCTGATAATTAAAAGGAATGGTACGTGAAAAAGAAAACAATCCCGCTGGTCACTCTGTTTTTAGCCATGATATGGCTGCCCACCGCAGGGCTATCGCAAAGGGTAGATCCCCTACAGGCCAGCACAGAACAGACAAAAACGCTGCGTTTTTATTTAGTTCGCCACGGGCAGACCTACTCCAATATCAAGGAAATGACCATCGGCGGCGGCGGTAACGCCCAATTGACCCCAAAAGGTCGTTATGACGCCAGCAGTTTAGGACTGGGGCTGGCTGAAGTAGAGTTTATCGCCGGTTATAGCAGCACCTTGGGCCGGGCGTATGAAACCGCTAACCAGATTTTGCGTGGCCGCAACCTGCAGGTGAAGCAGATTGACGCTCTGAAAGATATCTCATGGGGCGATGCCGAAGGAGGCAGAATTGACGAACTGACGGATAAATTCGGCCATTCTGGCAACGACTTCACGTTCTATTTCGGCGCCTATAACGATCCAGCGTTCAAATCCCCAGTCAATGCCGAGAATATGGCTGATTTTTCGGCGCGCTTTGAAGGTGCATTACGGCAGATTGCCGCACAGCATCCCGATCAGAATGGTAATATTCTCGTCACCGCCCACTCCTCGATGGCGTTCTACCTGCAAAAATACCGCGCCAACCAACCGCTGGGCGGTTTAGCTAATACCAGTGTCTCGGTGCTGGAATTCAAGGATGGCCAATTCCGTCTTATCGATTTTAATAATACCGATTATCTTAAATCCGGCTACGCCAGAGAAAAGGCCCTGCCGCCGCTGGAAATCACTCTGGTCGTTAATCCACTGACCCAATTGCAGCAGGTTGGCGTCATGGAAGGCACCACAGATTCAGACTTCACCGACGCAGGCGAAAAGGCCAATCAACAATTACACCGCACACTGCAATCCACCCAATTTATCGCGGCTTATAGCAGCGAGTTGGGGCGAGGCTACAAAACCGCCCAACGCGTGATGGCTGACCATCAAATCCCGATTCAGCAAGATAGCCAATTGAATGAAATGTTCCTCGGACATTGGGAGGCCGAAAAGGTGGCAACGCTGAAAAGCGACCAGAGCGAAGCGGCGAGAAACCTGTTCTCGGCCAACAAGCTGATCCGCTTTGTTGCGCCAGATGAAGGCGAAAATGGCGAAATCGCCGCCTATCGTTTGGATAAGTTCCTGTCCGCTATCGGTCAAAAATATGAATTTAGCCAGGGCAAAGTGATCGTCTTCACCCACCCTTTAATACTGAATGCATTCTTTAACAAACGGTTGCCAGATTCCTCATGGCAACCAAGCCAAGGGATGCAAGTTGTCACCTTAGCGTATAAAAACGAAGCCTTCAGCGTTGTGCAGGTGAAGTAGTGGCAAAGGCTGGCACAATGCCAGCCTTACCAGCTCAACTTAAGGTACGTCGTAACCCAGTGCTGCTTTACGAATGCGGAACCACTGCTGGCGGCTCAAGGTCAGCTCTTGCGCCTTCAGGGCCGAACGTACGCGCTCGATCTTGCCGGAGCCGATAATTGGCAACGGTGACGAAGGCAGACGCATCACCCAGGCATACACCACCTGTTCAATGGTTTCGGCACCAATCTCTTGCGCCACCGTTTGCAGTTCATCGCGTAACGGCTGGAACTCAGCATCGCTGAACAACCGCCCACCGCCCAGACAAGACCAGGCCATCGGTTTGATACGCAGCTGCTGGCATTGATCCAAAGTGCCGTCGAGGATCGCAGGCTGATAGATCGGGGAAATCTCGACCTGGTTGGTCACCAGCGAGAACGGCAGACGCGACTGCAATAAGGAAAACTGTGTTGGCGTAAAGTTCGAAACGCCGAAATGGCGCACCTTGCCGCTTTTATGCAGCGCTACAAAGGCTTCAGCTACCTCATCGGCTTCCATCAACGGATCTGGACGATGGATCAACAATAAATCCAGGTAGTCCGTATGCAAGTACGATAATGACTGCTCTGCGCTATGCACAATGTGCTCGCGATCGGTGATGTAATGCCCGATCGGGTTACCCGGCTTGGCGGTGGTAGCGATGCCGCACTTCGACACCAGTTCCATCCCCTGGCGCACCGAGGGCTGCAACTTGATCGCCTCACCAAAGGCCTGTTCACAGGCATAACCACCATAAATATCCGCATGGTCCGCCGTGGTCACCCCCAGCTCAACGTGTTGCTTGATAAACGTCAGCAACTGCTGCGGTGACATGCCCCACTCCATCAAGCGCCAGTAGCCGCAAATCATGCGTGAGAACTCAGGCCCAAGTGGTGCCAGCTTAATACGATTCAGCATTGTTAAACCTCATGACAATAGTTAACGCCAGCATACACAAGCGCCCAAGCCGTAGGAAACGCAAAAGTGGCCTTAACGTGCGGCGGATCGAAAAAATGAGCAATAAAGTTAAAACAGTGAGGGCTGCTCTGGCGGGATCTCTTCTGGCTGTTTGGCGGTACGCAGTGAGCGCAGGTAACGCTGGCGACACAGGCGCAGAACGTCCTTTTTCTGGACATCGTTCATTTGCATCCAGCCAAAGCGCTCCTCGCGGCTGCGTAGGCAACCACGACAATAGCCGCGCTCATCGGCCTGGCAAATACCACGGCACGGGCTTGGGATGTCAAAGAACTCGAGTTGCTGCGCCACACGTCCTCCTGCGTTGTCATGCTAATTGAAGACGTCATCGGTGCCATTGGCAAGTGGCTTTTCCCTATGACGGCGAAAATATTCTCGCAAATAGTGCAGCGCCTGGCGTGTTTTCTCTGGCAGAACCCGCTCAAGAGTCAACGCATGCAGCCGATATGGCGCTGGCCGCCACTGCGGTAACAGGGCAATTAATTCCCCCCGGCGCAGTTCATCACCAATTTCATACAGCGGTTGGCCGGAAATCCCCAAGCCATTGCGGGTAAAGGCCCGGATCACGTTCATACTACCGCTGACAACCTGCCCCGCCGCCAGGCGTAGTTTGAATGTTTCGCCCGCATGGTGATGCAAATCGAGATGCAGCCCGTGACCACTGCCGGTGATCCAGCGGTGTTGCACCAGCTCCTGGGGCGTTTCTGGTACGCCATGCTGGCTAAGATAGCGCGGCGCGGCGCAGAGCACCATGGGCCATGCGGTCAGCGGGTGAGCAATCAGGTTGGTATCTGCCAGTTGCAGATTTACGCGCAGCGAGATATCTACCCGCTGCTCGATCATATCCACCACCTGGTCATCTGCCAGAATACGCAGCGTCAGCTTTGGGTGTGCCAGCAGCAAGGGAGCCAAGGCCTCCGCCAAGGGGCCGCTACCGATCCCGACGGTGGTGGCAATGCGTAGTTCGCCCACCAGCGTATCCCGCAGCTCCGCCAGCCGCTGCTCCGCGCGCTGTGCTTCCTGCAACATGGCTTCGCAACCGGGATAAAAGGCTTCCCCCGCATCGGTCAGTGCCAGGCGGCGAGTCGAGCGGTGCAATAACGCCACGCCCAACGACTTTTCTAACGACCTCATATGCTGGCTGACCGCAGAGGGCGTCATCTCTAGTCGACGGGCCGCCGCAACAAAGGAGCCCTCGGCCACCACGGTGGCGAATACCGCCATTCGATTCAGTTTATCCATGATTATGAAGTTTTACTTAATCAAGAAAGCATAAATATGGCACTAATCAGCCGCATTGTTAAGGCTTATAGTATTTCTACTGCGCCGCCACTGAGTGGTACGGCAACCCGCTAAAAAACATTTCACAGGAGAGACCTCATGAAAGTCGCCATTATTGGAGCAACCGGTTTTGTTGGCCGCCGCGTAGTCGATGAGGCTTTGGCCCGCGGCCTGCAAGTGACCGCCATCGCCCGTCAGAAAAAAGATCTGCCGGATAATGCCAATCTCGCCGTCGCCCTGGGTG
The DNA here is from genome assembly GCA_018251075.1 of Metardaris cosinga cedra. NCBI lineage: Eukaryota > Metazoa > Arthropoda > Insecta > Lepidoptera > Hesperiidae > Metardaris > Metardaris cosinga. Next base: position 6,359 of record DWRE01000154.1, on the reverse strand, counting down.
ACGTGGCCGACGGCCCGTGGTTGGCAAAACAGTTAGCTGGCCATGATGTCGTGATCAGCGCCTATAACCCAGGTTGGGCGGAAGCGGACCTGTATGAGAAAACCGCTAAAGGTGCCCAACAAATCCTGGCGGCGGTAAAACAATCCGCGGTTAAACGTCTATTGTACGTTGGCGGTGCCGGTAGCCTGGAAGTGGCTCCAGGAGTTGAGCTGGTTGATACCCCGCAGTTCCCGGAAAATATTCGTCCAGGGGCCCAGGCGGTACGGGATTTACGTAATGCGTTGAAAAAAGAAACCCAGTTGGATTGGACCTACCTTTCTCCTGCCGCGTTGCTGGAACCCGGCAAGCGTACCGGCCAGTTCCGTTTGGGCACGACGCAATTGCTGATGAAGGGTGACGCGCCGGCCAATATTTCGGTAGAAGACCTCGCGGTTGCCATTATCGACGAAGTTGAAAAACCGCAGTTCATCAAGGCACAGTTTACCGCTGCCTATTAATCGTCCGCCAGCGGCTGTAATCGTTGCAGCCGCTGTCCTGCCGCTTGTTACGTCTAAGGTTATCTTAAGTTTCATCTGGTAAATTTCGGCGCATTACACCATGGCAGGATCCAGATTTCGCAATGCGCTTACGTCAATCATTACAATGCAACAGCTTGGGTTTTATCCTGGCTTGCGCCCTATTCTTCACGGTTTTCCAGAACCTGCTATTTATTCACCAGGCCTGGTCATATATCACCTTTGATAGCGTACATAGCATCATTTTTGCGGCGACTATGCCGGTGGTTATTTTCTGTGCCCTGAATATTATCTTCAGCGTATTAACCATTCCGTTCCTGCGTAAACCCCTGGTTATTCTGTTGCTGCTCGGTAGCGCGGCGGCCAACTATTTTATGTTCAGCTACGGCGTGGTGATTGATGGCAATATGATGCAGAACGCCTTCGAGACCAACCCGCAGGAAGCGACGGCGTTGCTCACCCCCCGTATGGGGCTATGGCAGCTATTGCTGGGCATCTTGCCTGCCGTTTTCGTGTGCTTTGTACGCATCAATAAAACCCGCCCTTGGTGGTATATGATTGGCCTGCGCGCGGCCAATGTGATGCTTTCCGTGGTGGTGATCCTGTTGGTTGCGGCGTTATTCTACAAAGATTACGCCTCGCTGATCCGCAACAATAAAAGCGTGGTGAAAATGCTCACCCCAAGCAATTTTGTGGCCGGCACCATCAAGTACGCTCAACACCGCTATTTCCACCAAAATCTGCCGCTGGTCAAGATTGGTGAAGATGCCCATTTAGGCCCGGTGATTAGCAGCCAGGCCAAGAAGACCCTGGTGATACTGGTGGTCGGCGAAACTGCGCGGGCAGAGAATTTTTCGCTAGGTGGTTACTCGCGCGAGACCAACCCCCGCTTAAAGCAGGCCGATGTGGTTTATTTCAAAAATGCCAGTTCCTGCGGTACCGAAACGGCTATCTCCGTGCCCTGCATGTTCTCCAACATGCCACGCGGCGATTACGACGCCACCTTGGCCGCACACCAGGAAGGCATGCTGGACGTGATGGCACATGCCGGAGTCAACCTGCTGTGGCGCGAAAATGACGGCGGTTGTAAGGGGGCCTGCGATCGTATCCCACATATCGATATGACCAAGCTGAAGCTTTCACAGTATTGCGATGGCGATGTCTGCATGGATAACGTGCTGCTGCACAAACTGGACGATTATATCAACGGCCTGCAAGGGGACAGTGTGGTCGTACTGCATCAGATGGGGAGCCACGGCCCGGCCTACTATCGCCGCAGTACGCCAGAACTACGTCAGTTCTCACCGACCTGTGACAGCAACCAGATCCAGGACTGTTCCCACGAGCAACTGGTGAATACCTACGACAATTCGCTACTGTACACCGACGCCATGCTGGACAGCACCATCAAGCTGTTGCAGCAATACAGCGGCAAATTTAATACGGCGATGGTCTATCTTTCCGATCACGGTGAATCGCTCGGGGAAAATGGTATGTACCTGCACGGTACGCCTTATATGTTCGCGCCCTCTCAGCAGACCCACGTGCCTTTTCTGATGTGGATGTCGGCCGATTATGAACGCAATTTCGGCATTAACCGCCAATGCCTGCAATCCTTGGCGGAGAACGATAAGGTTTCACAGGATAATCTGTTCCACACTCTGTTGGGCATGTTAAACGTGCAGACACGGCAATATCAGCCCGACCTGGATATTCTGCAGCGCTGTCGCAAGGCTTAACCTTAGCCGCTCCCTCTGGCACAATAGTTCTAAACGAACACCGCATGCGGCTAGACGAGCCGCTTTTCGGGCGCGGCATGCGGCGCCCCTACGGTGTTATGGAGCATGCAGCACCGCTACAGAGTGTAAGTTTGGCTGAAATGTTTACCTTCTGAGCCGGAATTTTTTCCCGGTTTTTTTTATCTGCGACTTGACCTAGACCAATCGGTCTATTATTCTCATTTTCATTATGACAAAACAGACGAATTGCAACGGGGATACCCGAGAACATCTGCTCGCTACCGGCGAAACGCTCAGCCTGCGTCTTGGTTTTACCGGCATGGGCCTCAGTGAGTTGCTCGCTACCGCTGGCGTGCCCAAAGGGTCGTTCTATCACTATTTTCGCTCGAAGGAAGCTTTTGGCGAAGCGATGTTGCAACGCTATTTTGCCCATTATGACGCTCAAATGCAGGCGCTGTTTGCCGACTCTCGTAGCGATGCGCGTAATCAGTTATTAAGTTATTACGCCCAGGCCATCAGCTTCCACTGCCGTAGTGAGTGCCATAACGCTTGCCTGGCAGTGAAACTCTCCGCAGAGGTCAGCGATCTTTCTGAACCTATGCGCCATGCGTTGGAAGCGGGCACCAGCCGCGTGATCGGTCATCTGCAAGACGCGATCGAACGCGGCATCCGTGAAGGTTCACTGGCTATCACCATGAGCCCGGCGGCCGCGGCAGAAACGCTGTACTCGTTGTGGTTGGGCGCATCGTTGCGGGCTAAAATCCGCCACTCGGTCGCTCCACTGACCTGTGCGCTGGAAAGTATCGAGTTGCTGTTGCGCCCAGCGCAGCCATAAACCCCCTTTTTTTACCCGAAAGACATGTTAGCGATACTGTTTATCATCACTAGTCGACTGGTCTAATACTATAGGATGCACTATGAAGATTGAAAAATTGTTCTCTCCGCTCAAAGTTGGCCACACCACCCTCCCTAACCGTGTGTTCATGGCTCCGCTGACTCGTCTGCGCAGCATCGAGCCAGGTGACATCCCAACGCCGTTGATGGCGGAATACTATGCGCAGCGTGCCAGCGCAGGCCTGCTGATCACCGAAGCCACCCAGATTTCTTTCCAGGCGAAAGGTTATGCCGGGGCTCCCGGTCTGCATACCCCAGAACAAATCGCCGCGTGGAAAAAAATCACCCAGGCGGTACATGACAAACAGGGTCATATCGCTGTGCAGTTGTGGCACGTAGGGCGTATCTCCCACTCCAGCTTGCAGCCGGGCCAGCAGGCACCCGTCGCGCCTTCAGCGATCAATGCCGAAACCCGCACCACAGTGCGTGATGAAACCGGTGCCTGGGTTCGTGTACCAACCTCTACCCCACGTGCGTTGGAAACCGACGAAATCCCGGGGATCGTCAACGATTTCCGCCAGGCGGCTGCCAACTCGCGTGAAGCCGGTTTTGACTACATTGAATTGCACGCCGCGCACGGTTACCTGCTGCACCAGTTCATGTCTCCGGCGTCCAACCAACGTACCGACCAATACGGTGGCAGCATTGAAAACCGTACCCGTCTGACGCTGGAAGTGGTCGATGCCAGCATTGCCGAAATCGGTGCCGATCGCGTTGGTATCCGTATCTCGCCGTTAGGCCCGTTCAATGGCCTGGACAACGGCGAAGATCAGGAAGAAGCGGCGCTGTATTTGATCGAAGAGTTGAACAAGCGCGGTATCGCCTACCTGCATATTTCAGAGCCGGATTGGGCCGGTGGCAAGCCTTACTCAACCGCGTTCCGCGATGCAGTGAGAGCACATTTCCAAGGCGTGATTATTGGCGCGGGTGCCTACACGGCGGAGAAGGCAGAAGAGTTGATCGCCCAAGGCTTTATTGATGCAGTCGCCTTTGGCCGCAGCTATATTGCCAACCCAGATCTAGTGGAGCGCTTTAAACAACAGGCCCCACTCAACGAGCAGCGTGCCGATTTCTTCTACGGCGGCGGTGCCGAGGGTTATACCGATTACCCAACTCTGTAAGTGAATTAAATTGACTTTGCACTCAGCAAATTAGGTGCGCTAAATACCGCGACACCTCAGGCTGAGGTGGGTGGGAGCCATACAGGTTAGCCGACCGTTGAGCGCATGGACGCGCGATACGAGCCTCCATGGATGGGTCCACGGCGTGTCGGCGTTCTGCCTGGCTCCCGCCTGCCGCACTATTATCCGCCGTCATTTTTATTTGTGACAACGTCACCTATACCATCACCTACCACATGCGTTGAATTGCCTTATGCGACAAGGCTATACTGTCTGACGCTGTTCAAGTCATCTGCCGTCAGCCGCGGCATATCCAATCAGAGGAAATTATGCGCTTACTCCATACCATGCTCCGTGTCGGCGATCTGCAACGCTCCATCGACTTCTATACCAAGGTATTAGGCATGCGCTTACTGCGTACCAGCGAAAACACCGAGTACAAATACTCGCTGGCCTTCGTGGGTTATAGCGATGAAAGCGAAGGCTCGGTCATCGAACTGACCTATAACTGGGGCGTCGACAGCTACGACATGGGCTCCGCCTTTGGTCATCTGGCGCTGGGCGTCGATGATGTAGCCGCTACCTGCGACAACATCCGTCAGGCCGGTGGCAAAGTCACCCGCGAAGCCGGCCCAGTCAAGGGCGGTACCACCGTGATTGCCTTCGTCGAAGATCCGGACGGCTACAAGATCGAACTGATCGAGAACAAGCACGCAGGTCACGGCCTCGGTAACTGAGGTTTCTCCAGGGCGCACCCTGCGCCCTGCTTTCTATCTCCGCTGCACCAAGACAAGAAATTTGTCATAATGCGCGCTGAATTCGCTAAAGATAAGAAACTGATGGCCGAAAAAAGTGATCTTAACGCCCTGAGTGGCCGTTTCCGTGGGTTTTATCCCGTTGTTATTGATGTGGAAACCGCCGGGTTTCATGCTCAGACCGATGCGCTGCTAGAGATTGCCGCCGTCACGCTGAAAATGGATGAAAATGGTTGGTTGCAGCAGGATGAAACGCTGCATTTTCATGTAGAGCCGTTTGAAGGGGCGAACCTGCAACCGGAAGCGCTGGCCTTTAACGGTATCGATCCACATAACCCACTGCGTGGCGCAGTGAGTGAATATGATGCGCTGCATGCGATTTTCAAAGCCGTGCGTAAAGGCATTAAGGATCAGGGCTGTAACCGGGCAATCATCGTGGCGCATAATGCCAACTTTGATCACAGTTTCCTGATGGCCGCCGCCGAGCGCGCCAGCCTGAAGCGCAACCCGTTCCACCCGTTCGCCACCTTTGATACCGCAGCGCTTAGTGGGCTGGTATTGGGGCAGACGGTGCTGGCCAAAGCCTGTATTGCCGCTGGCATGCCGTTTGACAGCAGCCAGGCGCACTCAGCACTTTATGATACCCAGCAAACCGCCCAGCTGTTCTGTGAACTGGTCAACCGCTGGAAACGTCTCGGTGGCTGGCCGATTGCCAACGTTGAATCGCAATAGCTTGCAGGCAAACTGACAGACATAAAAAAATCGGGCGGCACTGTTAAAGGTGCCGCCCGATTTTATTTGGAAAACCCTGTGCCATTAAGGCTGCTGGTCTTCCTGATCTTTATACTTCTCTGCCGTTTCTTTGATCAACGGCTGCAGTTCACCACGCTGGTACATCTCGATGATGATATCGCAACCGCCAACCAGTTCGCCATCGACCCACAGCTGCGGGAAGGTTGGCCAGTTGGCGTACTTTGGCAGCTCGGCGCGGATGTCCGGGTTTTGCAGAATATCAACATAGGCAAAACGTTCGCCACAGGCTGAAAGCGCCTGCACGGCCTGAGCGGAGAAACCGCAGCTTGGCAATTTCGGTGAGCCTTTCATATACAGCAGGATCGGGTTGGCAGAAATTTGCTGCTGAATTTTTTCAATCGTCGTCATTATTGCTTCCTCAAGCCACATCATGGCTACAACATGCATCACACTGGCTATTGTAGCGGCAGGACCGGTGCCAAAAAACGCCATCTTTTGCAGGGACATTCTCTGATTGCCTCAGCAAAAGCGGCGGTCACAACGAACCGGTTAAAACATGGCCCCAGAATAACATTTTTAATC
>DWRE01000153.1:0-15519 GCA_018251075.1 Metardaris cosinga cedra | reverse complement strand
GGTGATCCTGGCGGATGAACCGACCGGTGCGCTCGACAGCCATTCCGGTGAAGAGGTGATGACGATCCTCAAGCAACTGCGCGAGCAGGGGCACACCGTGATTATCGTCACGCACGATCCGGCGGTAGCACAACAGGCAGAGCGGATTATCGAGATCCGGGACGGTGAAATCATCGCCGACTCTCGGCCACAGGCGCAGGGTAACCCGCAGGCCAAAATGCTGGATATGGCCACGCCAGCGCCTTCCTGGCAGCAGGTAGCGGGTCGTTTCCGTGAGGCGTTGGTGATGGCTTGGCGTGCTATGGCAGCCAACAAGATGCGCACGGCGTTAACCATGTTGGGGATCATCATCGGCATTGCCTCGGTGGTCTCGATCCTGGTGATCGGCGACGCGGCCAAGCAGATGATCCTGGCAGACATCAAATCCATCGGCACCAATACCGTGGACATCTATCCCGGCAAAGACTTTGGTGATGACGATCCCAACTTCCGCCAGGCGTTGAAGTATGGCGATCTAAGCGCGTTGCGTGAGCAGCCTTATGTCAGTGCGCTTTCGCCGAATATCAGCAGCAGCATGCGGCTGCGGTTTGGTAATATTGATGTGGCCGCCAACGTCGCGGGCGTCGGTGAACAATATTTTCGAGTTTACGGCATGGCGCTTTCTCAGGGGGTAGGTATCGATGCCCTACAGGTGCAATCCCAGGCGCAGGTGGTGGTGATCGACGCCAATACCCAGCGGCGGCTGTTCCCGCATAAAAAAAACGTGGTGGGAGAGGTGATCCTGATTGGCAATATGCCAGCCACGGTGGTCGGTGTGGCCAAGGAAAAGCAGTCGATGTTCGGCAGCAGCAAGGCGCTGAGCGTGTGGGTGCCCTATAGCACGATGGCCAATCGCCTGATGGGCAACGACTATTTTGACTCGATCACCGTGCGTATCCGTGAAGGCTATAACAGCCAGGAAGCGGAACAGCAGTTGACGCGGTTGCTGACGTTGCGCCACGGCAAGAAAGACTTCTTCACCTACAACATGGACAGCCTGGTGCAAACCGCGGAGAAAACCACCCGTACGCTGCAACTGTTCCTGACCCTGGTGGCGGTGATTTCGCTGGTGGTTGGCGGGATTGGGGTGATGAATATCATGCTGGTCTCGGTAACGGAAAGAACGCGTGAAATCGGCATTCGCATGGCGGTGGGGGCACGCTCTGGCGATGTCCTGCAACAGTTCCTGATCGAGGCGGTGCTGGTCTGCCTGGTGGGGGGCGCGTTGGGGATAGCGCTGTCGTTCGCGATTGGCCTGTTGGTGCAATTGGCGATGCCAGGCTGGCAGATCAGCTTCCCGCCGGTGGCCTTGCTGAGCGCGTTCTTGTGTTCCACCGGTATTGGCGTGGTGTTCGGCTATCTGCCAGCACGTAGCGCTGCGCGGTTGAATCCGATTGACGCCTTAGCGCGTGAGTAACAGCAAAAATAAAATGCCAGTCGTACGGCGGCTGGCATTTTGAGTTGGTAGTGCAGAAGTGGCTGAAGGGGCGCGTTTAGGCCATTGCCTCGCTTTCCAGCGGCATAATCAGGCTCGCGTGGTTCCCTTTCGGCCCTTGATGTACGTCGAACCTGACCTGCTGGCCCGCTTTCAACGTTCGGTAGCCATCCATTTTAATTGTTGAATAATGCGCGAAGATATCTTCACCGCCGCCTTCCGGGCAGATAAAGCCGAACCCTTTGGCGTTATTGAACCATTTAACAGTACCCGTCTCCATGCTGCTACATCCCTCGCAATGCTATTTTTTAAATGAGATGAATAACTGATCCAGGTGAGTTCCAACTGGTCAAAAGACCAACAACTCACAAAATTACACTCTAGAGCAAATGATCAACACGTCAAGGGATCGGCCAATGCCCGTGTCGGGCAGTTCACTAAAGTTTGAAGTAGTTAACGCTATTGATATGGTTTGGTAACAAATTGTGGCTGCGATAGGGGCGATTAATCGCGTTGTGCTGCGGCACGTTAACCGCGAAGATGGTAAAATAGTCTTGATACTCCCGTTTGAATAACCCGAACATGGCCCCATATACTGAGGCATGGCAGAGAAGATGAGCAGCAATGGGCAATAGCAACGATTGGCTAAATATTGAACACTTGGCCGAAGAAAAACAAATCGATGCGGTAAAACCGCCGTCAATGTATAAAGTTATACTTAACAACGACGATTACACACCGATGGAATTTGTGATTGACGTTCTGCAAAAGTTCTTTTCTTATGATATTGAACGTGCAACGCAACTGATGCTCACGGTCCACTATCAAGGCAAGGCGATCTGCGGTGTTTTCACCGCTGAGGTTGCGGAAACCAAGGTGGTCCATGTGAACCGTTACGCAAGGGAGAATGAGCATCCGTTGCTGTGTACGCTGGAAAAAGCCTGAAAAGGCAATCTATTGGGGAGGTGCCTATGCTCAATCAAGAATTGGAACTCAGTCTCAACATGGCTTTCGCCAGAGCGCGCGAGCACAGACATGAGTTTATGACCGTGGAGCACCTGTTGCTGGCGTTACTCAGCAACCCTGCCGCGCGCGAAGCGCTCGAGGCTTGTACGGTGGATCTGGCCGCGTTACGCCAGGAGCTGGAAGCCTTTATCGAACAAACCACACCAACGCTGCCCACCAGCGAAGAGGAGCGCGACACCCAGCCGACGCTCAGCTTCCAGCGTGTACTGCAGCGTGCGGTATTCCACGTGCAGTCCTCCGGCCGGAGCGAAGTGAGCGGTGCCAACGTGTTGGTGGCGATCTTCAGCGAACAGGAGTCCCAGGCGGCATACCTGCTGCGTAAACACGACGTCAGCCGTCTGGACGTGGTGAACTTCATTTCACATGGTACACGTAAAGATGAGCCGGGCCAGGCACCTAATGCGGAAAACCCGGTAAACGAAGAGCAGCCTGGAGGGGAAGACCGTATGGAAAACTTCACCACCAACCTCAACCAACTGGCCCGCGTCGGCGGTATCGATCCGCTGATTGGCCGTGACCGTGAACTGGAGCGCGCCATTCAGGTGCTGTGCCGCCGCCGTAAAAACAACCCGCTGCTGGTGGGGGAATCCGGCGTAGGTAAAACCGCCATTGCCGAAGGGCTGGCGTGGAGGATCGTGCAGGGCGACGTGCCAGAGGTGATGGCAGACTGCACGCTCTACTCGCTGGACATCGGCTCATTGCTGGCAGGCACCAAATACCGTGGCGACTTTGAGAAGCGCTTCAAGGCGCTGCTCAAACAGCTGGAGCAGGATAAGAACAGCATTCTGTTTATCGACGAAATTCACACCATCATCGGTGCCGGTGCGGCTTCCGGTGGGCAAGTGGATGCCGCCAACCTGATCAAACCGCTGCTGTCGAGCGGCAAGATCCGGGTGATTGGCTCCACCACCTATCAGGAGTTCAGCAATATTTTCGAAAAGGACCGTGCGCTGGCGCGTCGCTTCCAGAAAATAGACATTACCGAGCCGACGCCGGAAGAGACCATTCAGATCATCAACGGTCTGAAAACCAAGTACGAAGCGCACCATGACGTGCGTTACACCGCTAAAGCGGTACGTGCTGCGGTAGAACTGTCGGTGAAATACATCAACGACCGTCATCTGCCGGACAAGGCAATCGATGTGATCGATGAGGCTGGTGCGCGTAGCCGGTTGCTGCCGGTGAACAAGCGTAAGAAAACGGTCAACGTGGCGGATATCGAATCCGTAGTTGCACGCATTGCGCGTATCCCGGAAAAAACCGTCTCCGCCAGCGATCGCGACGTGCTGAGAAGCCTGAGCGACCGCCTGAAAATGCTGGTGTTTGGCCAGGATCCGGCCATTGAGGCGCTGACCGAAGCGATCAAGATGAGCCGTGCCGGTCTGGGCCAGGATCGCAAGCCGGTGGGCTCCTTCCTGTTCGCCGGGCCGACCGGGGTAGGGAAAACCGAGGTTACCGTGCAGCTGGCGAAGGCGCTGGATATCGAATTGCTGCGGTTTGATATGTCCGAATATATGGAACGTCATACCGTCAGCCGTCTGATTGGTGCGCCTCCGGGCTACGTCGGTTACGATCAGGGCGGCCTGCTGACCGATGCGGTGATCAAACATCCGCACGCGGTGGTACTGCTGGATGAAATCGAGAAAGCGCACCCGGACGTGTTCAACCTGCTGTTGCAGGTGATGGACAACGGGACGCTGACCGATAACAACGGCCGTAAAGCAGACTTCCGTAACGTGATCCTGGTGATGACCACCAACGCCGGGGTACGTGAAACCGAACGCAAATCGATTGGCCTGATCGAACAGGACAACAGCATCGACGCGATGGACGAGATCAAGAAGGTGTTTACGCCAGAATTCCGTAACCGTCTGGACAACGTCATCTGGTTCAACCATCTGTCTCCTGCGGTGATCCAGCAGGTGGTCGACAAGTTTATCGTCGAACTGCAGGCACAGCTGGATGCGAAGGGCGTGTCGATGGAAGTGAGCGACGAAGCGCGTGACTGGCTGTCGGTGAAAGGCTATGACCGTGCGATGGGCGCTCGTCCAATGGCGCGTGTGATGCAGGAAAGCCTGAAAAAACCGCTGGCCAACGAACTGCTGTTTGGTTCTCTGGTTGACGGCGGCTCGGTGAAAGTCGAGCTGGACGCAGACAAGAAACAGCTGACTTACCACTTCCTCAGTGCCCAGAAGCGTAAAGCGGATGAAGGTGCGGTGCACTAAGCGGTAGGCAGGTAACGAAAAAGCGATGCTTTGGCATCGCTTTTTTTATACGTGAATTTCACGGACTACGAAATTGGACCAGGTCGGGGCGAACATGTTCGCCTCCAACAAAATGAGTGAGCCCTCTCAGTTTACCTGCGCCAACACAACTCGGTGGAGAACGTTGCTGCGGGGGTAAACGGAAAGGGCTCTTTTGAGGGATCACATCCTCGGTGTCGCCAGTGGCTGGCGACGGGTGAGCCGATTAACGGCTACGGAAGACAATGCGGCCTTTGCTCAGGTCGTACGGGGTCAGCTCTACAGTGACTTTGTCACCCGTCAGGATGCGGATATAGTTTTTGCGCATTTTACCGGAGATATGAGCGGTAACCACGTGCCCGTTTTCCAATTCAACACGGAACATGGTGTTCGGCAGCGTATCAAGAACGGTGCCCTGCATTTCAATATTGTCTTCTTTGGCCATCGAATCCTCTAGGTGTAACTACCTTAGTTTTTAACCGGCAAGATAATGCCGAAAAACCCACATTATGTAAAGGAGTGTCGGTGAACAATGCACCGATTCCACAAAATTAGTCAGTTTGGGAGGGCAGTTCAACCAGCTGTGGGGGTATGACTTGCGCTGTCCAGCATTCCGGCGCTAACACCCTGCGCTGAAGGTTGCTCAACTGCTGCAAAAATTGGCGGCGGGGAATTTCTCTCGCTCCAAGCCGGGCAGTGTGAGCGTTAAGCACCTGACAGTCAACCAATTCTCCTCCATAACCGGCAAAATGGCGGCAAAACGCCCATAAAGCACACTTTGATGCGTTGGTGGTGCGGCTAAACATTGATTCACCGCAGAACAGCGCTCCCTGAGCGACACCGTACAGGCCGCCGATCAGCTCTTCCCCCTGCCACACCTCAATGGAATGGGCGTGCCCGAGGTGATGCAATTGTAAATAGGCTTGCTGTACCTCCTCGCCGATCCAGGTGCCTTCATCGGGCCGGTATGAGCATGCGGCGATCACGGCGGCAAAATCATGATTGAGGGTAATGCGGAACGGCGGGTTGCGCAGGAATCGCTTGAAGCTGCGGCTGACATGGAATTGCGCTGGGAACAGCACCGCCCGAGGGTCCGGTGACCACCAGAGGATGGCTTCCCCAGGCGAATACCAGGGGAAGATCCCGCGCTCATAGGCTGCCAGCAGCCGCGCAGGTGCCAAATCGCCACCGATGGCCAGCAGTCCGTTAGGATCGTGCAGGGCGGCCTCTGGTGAGGGAAACGCTACAGACTGCGATGACAGCTTAACAATGCGCATAAAACCTCTTAGCGTCGCCCACAGGCGGTTTTACAGCGATACATTACTGATACGTTGGCGGAATTGGGCGTAACGGCCAGGCTGGCGCATCAGCGCTGCGTGGCTGCCTTGTTCCACGATACTGCCGCCATCCATCACACAGATGCGATCGAAATGCTCCAGCCCATAGAGTCTGTGAGTCACCAGAATTAACGTCTTGCCGCGGCAATGCTGACGCAGCAGGGCCAGGATCTGTTGTTCGGTTTCGGCATCCAGCCCTTCAGTTGGCTCATCCAGCAGTAATAGCGGGGCTTGATGCAGCAGGGCGCGAGCAATGCCCAGACGGCGTTGCTCACCACCGGAAAGCTGGCGGCCACCTTCACCCAGCCAGGCATTCAGCCCCTCATTTTCCAGCAGCTTATCCAGACCGACTTGTTGCAGTGCGAGGTTTAAGTCCTCATCGCTGGCCGCAGGTGCGGCGATACGCAAGTTTTCACGCAGGGTACTGCTGAAGATATGTACCCGTTGGCTCACTACCGTAGTCATGGCGCGCAGCGTAGCTTCATCATAGCTAGCCAATGGTTGGTCGTTGAGCAGGATTTGGCCGCTGTCAGCATTCCAGGCGCGGGTCAGTAATTGCAATAGGGTCGATTTACCACAGCCGGTACGGCCCAACAGCGCGATGTGCTCACCAGCGGCGATGTTCAGCGTCACGTTGTTCAACACCGGCAGCGGCTGGTCGGGATAGGTGAAGGACACCTTGCTCAGTTGCAACTCTGCGCCTGGCTGTGAGGCTGGACCGCTTGCAGGGAAGGTGACTTCCGGTTGCTGATCGATGATCTGCTTGACCCGGGTCGCCGAAGCGATCACCTGGCCCAGATGTTGGAACGCGGCGGCGACGGGCATCATGGCTTCAAAAGAGGCCAGGGCGGCAAAGGCAAACAAGGCAATCAGGGCCCCGGGTTGGGTATCGCCACCGATCCCCGCAGCGGCAAGCCACATCAATAGCGTGACGGTGAGGCCACTTGCCAGGATCATCAGCGCCTGAGCAATCCCCCCTAGCGAAGCCTGTTGCCACTGACGGCTTTGCCAACGCTGTTCGGTTGCACTGAGCTTATTTCGGAAACCGTCCAGCGCGCCAAACACCACCAGTTCGGCCTGCCCCTGGAGCCAGGCGGTCAGGTCGGTGCGGTACTGGCTGCGTAACAGGGTCAACTCTTCCCCAATAGGCTTACCTGCGCGATAGAAGATCGGCGGAACGGCCAGCAACAGCAATAACAAAATTCCGCCCAGCGTCAGGGCTAGTGGAACATCCAGCCAACTGAGGCCGAAGGTGACCACCACAATCACCACCGCAGCGCTGACCATCGGCGAAATAACGCGTAGGTAGAGGTGATCGAGCGTATCGACGTCGGCAACCAGGCGGTTGAGAAGCTCAGCCTGACGGAAGCGGGCAATACCACCCGGTGACAGCGGCAGGATCTTGCGGAAGGTAAAGACCCGCAGATGGGACAACACACGGAAAGTGGCGTCATGGCTGACGACCCGTTCTGCATAACGTCCGGCGGTACGGAAGATTGCCGCACCCCGTACGCCAGCGGCCGGTAGCATGTAGTTGAAGGTATACAATCCCGCCAGCCCGGCCAGAGAAGAGGCGGCCAGGAACCAGCCGGACAGCGCCAGCAGGCCGATACTGGCCAGCAGGGTGACGATAGCCAGCACGATACCCAGTAAAATCAGAAACGTGTGACGACGATACAACGCCAGGAATGGCAGCAAAACGCGCATGATTATAGCTCCCCGCTGCGGTGTGCAATCAGTTTGGCAAACAGACCGGGCTGGGTGCTGAGCGTGGCGTAGTTGCCCTGCTGCACGATTTTGCCGCTGTCCATCACCCAAATCTGGTCATAATCTTCGGTATCTTCCAACTGGTGCGTGACCAACAGCGTGGTCTGCTGATGAGAGGCTGCATTCAGCGCCTGCATCACCAAACGTTCGCTGTGGGCGTCCAGGCTGGCCGCAGGCTCATCCAATAACAGCAAGCGGCGCGGGCTGAGCAGCGCTCGCGCTACGGCCACACGCTGAGCTTGCCCAACGGAAAGGCGGGCAGCACCGTCGCCCAGATCGGTTGCCAACCCTTTTGGCAGGTGGGGCAGGAATTCGCTGACGTAAGCCTGTTCGACGGCCTGCTGCAATTGGGCCTCACTGGCCTGCGGGTAGCCGAGCAGAATATTGTCCCGTAACGTTTGGGCTGGCAGATGGGGGTTTTGCCCCACCCAACCCAGTTGCTGACGCCAGTTAACCGCAGCCAGCTCGCGCAGTTCGATGCCGTTGATCAGCAACGAGCCACGATAGGGCAGGAAGCCCAGTAGCAGATTCAACAACGAACTCTTCCCGGCACCGCTAAGCCCGACCAAAGCAATGCGCTGGTTGGCTGGCAAGGTAAAATCAAGCGGCCCTGCAAGCACTACCCCATTTGGCGAGAGGATTTCCAACTGCTGTGCCCGTATGGTCAGTGCTTCTTCACTATTTAGCGTTTGAGCGCCATTGCCAACCTGCTCACCCTCGGCGGCCAGGAAGGTTTCCAGCGCTTCAGCAGCGCCCACAGCCTGAGCTTTGGCATGGTAAAAGGCGCCCAGATCGCGCAGCGGTTGGAAAAACTCCGGTGCCAGGATCAGCACCAGAAAACCGGCAAACAGTGTTACGCCCATGCCATAGCTGCCAAAGTTCAGTTCACCGAGGTAGGAGAAACCAAAATAGACCGCCACCACGGCGATGGAAATCGAGGCGAAGAACTCAAGCACGGCGGAGGAGAGGAAGGCCAGACGCAGCACTTCCATAGTGCGCTGGCGGAAATCTTCTGAGGATTTGGCAATGTGATCGGTTTCAGCCTGGCCGCGATTAAACAGACGCAGAGTATCAAGGCCGCGCAGGCGATCGAGGAAATTGCCGCTGAGCCTTGCCAGCGCGACAAAGTTACGGCGGTTGGCATCGGCTGCCCCCATACCGACCAGCGCCATAAACAGCGGGATCAGCGGGGCGGTAGCCAGCAGGATAAACCCGGCCGCCCAGTTGATCGGGAAGACGGTGATCAGGATCAGCACCGGGATAAACACGGCCAGATACATTTGCGGCAGATAGCGGGAATAGTAATCCTGCATATCCTCAATTTGCTCAACGATGATGCTGGCCCAGCTCCCGGCGGGCTTGCCCTGGATCCAGGCGGGGCCAAGCTGTTGCAACTTATCCAGCACCTGCGCACGCATACGCTGGCGAATGACCTGCCCGCAGATGAAGCCGACCCGTTCGCGTAGCCAGCTCAAGAAGGCGCGCAAGGCAAAGGTGGCGGCCAACCAGATAAATGACGAAACCAGTTCGCCACGGGGCTGATGCTCAATAATCAGTGCATGGAGCAGTGAGGCCAACAGCCAGGCCTGGGCGACGATCAAAATGCCGCTTGCCAGGCCTAACAGCATGGATAAACGCAGCCAACGCTGCGCCAACGTACTCTGTGTTTTGAGCCAACGGGTTAACTGGTGCTGTCTGGTTTTTTTCATCAGGTAGTCTGCGTCGCCGATGCCTGTTGTAGCAGGCTTGGTTAACGTACTGTTAAAAAAGTGTTTGTCTCAGCGGGAAATAAGACAAGTGAACGCTAATGTTACCTCGTCACTCGGTAGACGTGAAATAAATATCCCTTTCATAACTTGGGCAACAGTCACGTTTTTAGCGCGGATGGGGTTGTTTTGAACTTTCAGGGGTGGTGGATAAAAATAAGGCGGCCCACAGGCCGCCTCGGTATCATTGCTGATGAGGGCTTACTTAACTTCGGCCTGCGCGATACCGTCGAGATAGCGTTCGGCATCCAGTGCGGCCATACAGCCCGTTCCGGCTGAAGTGATTGCCTGGCGGTAAATGTGATCCATGACGTCACCTGCGGCAAATACGCCTGGGATGGAAGTCTGGGTCGCGTTACCGTGAATGCCGGACTGCACCTTGATATAGCCGTTTTCCAGCTCAAGCTGCCCGCCAAAAATCGAGGTGTTCGGGCTGTGACCGATCGCGATAAATACGCCGGCAAGCTCTACGTCTTTGGTCTGCTCAGTGTCTTTGGTGCTGCGTAAGCGCATTCCGGTGACGCCCATCTGATCGCCCAACACTTCGTCTAGCGTGCTGTCCGTATGCAGGATGATGTTGCCGTTCTTCACTTTTTCCATCAGGCGATTGATCAGGATCTTTTCGCTGCGGAAAGTGTCACGGCGGTGCACCAGGTGAACTTCAGAGGCGATGTTCGACAGATACAGCGCTTCTTCCACGGCGGTGTTGCCACCACCGACTACGGCGACCTTCTGGTTGCGATAGAAGAAACCATCGCAGGTAGCGCAGGCGGAGACCCCTTTGCCCTTGAAAGCTTCTTCCGATGGTAGGCCTAAATAACGGGCCGATGCGCCAGTAGCGATAATCAAGGCATCGCAGGTATATTCACCGCTATCACCCAACAGGCGGAAAGGACGGTTCTGCAGATCGACACTGTTGATATGATCAAACACGATCTGGGTGTCGAACTTTTCTGCGTGCTCACGCATCCGCTCCATCAGCGCCGGGCCGGTCAAACCTTCGGCATCGCCTGGCCAGTTCTCCACTTCGGTAGTGGTGGTCAACTGACCGCCTTGCTCCATACCGGTGATCAATACCGGGTTCAGGTTCGCGCGCGCAGCATAAACCGCTGCGGTGTAGCCAGCTGGGCCAGAGCCCAGGATCAATAATTTGCTATGTTTAGCCGTGCCCATGAATAACCTCGTTTCCCACAATGGCGGACAATGGAACCGATTGTAGGGAAAATGCGGCAGTAAAAAAAGCGCCAGGGGATGTTGTTACCGATTTGTTTGATAACCAGCGTCTATTAGCCGAGTTTTTATCCCGCGGCAGGGCGGGGAAGTGAACGCGATAATTTTGTACAGCAATAGGCTAAAAACGCGATTACTGCCGGGTTTATGGCGGTAACTGCCCGGTTTTGAATGAGGGAAATTCTTAACAAAAAATCAGGTGCTCAGTTTTGCTGGCGGTACGTTCTACTGATTTTACTTCTTTTACTTTGACAATCCGCTGCGCATTTGCGAAAACATCATAGGAAGAAGAAATTAACCCCGTGCCAGCAGCAAATCGTAGGCATTTTCGCCACCCAGGCAGAACATTGCCGGGTTGCGATGGGTGAGGGAGGGTTTGCCCTGGCGGGAGTTGATGGATTTCTGAACGTAAATCATTTGAATTCGTTGCCCAGAGGTGACAGACAGGCTGGGCAACGGCGGAAGATGGTAGTGACGAATAGTGACGAAGCACAAGGGCGGTTGGTATTACGTATCCTGTTCCCTCAGGGGGATGAACCGCTTAACACTGGCATCGGGTCTTCGCTTGGAACAAATCCTTGCACATTGACGTTGGCTAGGGTGTGGCAAGTGCAGGGAAGAACATAAGAGAGACAATAATAATGGTAGATACTAAAAAACGCCCGGGGAAAGATCTCGACCGTATCGATCGCAACATCCTCAATGAGTTGCAGAAGGATGGGCGCATTTCGAACGTCGAACTTTCAAAGCGCGTGGGGTTATCCCCAACCCCTTGTTTGGAGCGTGTGCGCCGTCTTGAGCGTCAAGGCTTTATTCATGGGTATACCGCATTGCTTAACCCGCATTATCTGGATGCTTCCCTGCTGGTCTTCGTGGAAATCACGTTGAACCGCGGCGCGCCGGATGTGTTTGAGCAATTCAACTCTGCGGTGCAAAAACTTGAAGAAATTCAGGAGTGTCATCTGGTTTCCGGTGATTTCGACTATCTGTTGAAAACCCGTGTGCCAGATATGTCAGCTTACCGTAAGCTGTTGGGCGAAACTCTGTTGCGTTTACCGGGGGTTAATGACACCCGTACTTACGTCGTGATGGAAGAAGTCAAACAGAGTAACCGTCTGGTTATCAAAACACGGTAAGGTGCAGGTGCAAAACCTGATTAAATTCGTTACACTCCTGTTTATTCATACAGTTTTGGCGCCGGGGAAACTTCCCGGCGCCGTTACTCTATCCGTCAACAGGAACCTGGAGTGCCTTTCTTGAGCCAGGAATATACAGAAGATAAAGAAGTTACCCTGAAAAAACTCAGCAGTGGGCGGCGTTTGCTCGAGGCTGTGTTGATCGTGGTGGCAATATTTGCCGTTTACCTTATGGCTGCGTTGGTCAGTTTCAATCCTTCCGATCCTAGTTGGTCGCAAACTGCCTGGCATGAGCCTATCCACAATCTGGGCGGCGGAGTAGGCGCATGGTTGGCCGACACGTTGTTCTTCACCTTTGGGGTCCTTGCCTATGCGATCCCACCGATTATGCTGGTGTTGTGCCTGTCCGGTTACCGTCGGCGCGATGACGGCGATTATGTCGATTTCTTTGGGCTCTCGTTACGTTTGATCGGCACATTGGCGCTGGTGCTTACTTCGTGTGGCCTGGCGGCGTTGAACGTCGACGATCTCTATTACTTCGCTTCCGGCGGGGTGATTGGCAGCCTGCTAAGCAATGCCATGTTGCCGTGGTTTAACGGCATTGGCGCCACCTTGGCGCTGCTCGGCATTTGGGCAGTGGGGCTGACTCTGTTCACCGGTTGGTCATGGCTGGTGATTGCGGAAAAAATTGGTGGTGTAGTGCTGGGCGCCGCTACCTTTATGACTAACCGTTCACGCCGTGAAGACCGCTATCACGACGATGACGATGTCGTGTTCGATGAACATGAGGAAAGCGGCCAACCTGTGGCACCTGCTGCTATGGAAGTTGATGAGGACGACGCGTTGTTCTCTGCCTCTTCCGTGACCGAAACCGCCGAAGAAGAAGCGCAAGATGCCGCCGATCCTTTATTGAGTGGGTTGCGTGCCAGCGATGATGACTTCCCGCTTGCCGAGCCAGCGCCGGTCGTTACCGATATCCCGGTAATGCCGAAAGCGGCCGTTCAGGCTCCGGTCACCGTGGCCCCGACAGCGCCTGCCTCCATCAATCAGCATCCATTAACCCCTGCGCCGCCACAAGACACGCCGCCGCTGTATTCGTTTGAACTGCCAGAAGAGACTCCGGCACCGAGAACGACGCGCGTAACGGAGCCTTATCGTGAGGAACATGAGCCGCGCCTGGGTGACTGGCAGACCCCCGTTACGCCAAAACCAGAGCCGTCACCGTTTGATTTCTCTGCGGCCCAGCGGGATAGCGACGATGTCATTGGCTCAACGGGTTTCAGTGCCAGAGAGGTAGTGAAACCAGCGGCGGCTGCCGCAGCCGCAGCAACCGCCGGCGTGGTGAACAACACCTTTATGCCTGCGTTTACTGCCACCAGCGATGCGAGCTCGCAGATCAAACAGGGCATCGGCCCGGAACTGCCACGGCCAAATCCGGTGCGTATTCCAACCCGGCGTGAGCTGGCCTCCTACGGCATCAAGCTGCCTTCGCAGCGGATCGCGGAGCAGGAGCAGCGCAACCGTGGGGATGAACCTCAGCCAGAACCGGTCAGCAATCCGCAGGAAGAAGATGAAGCCTTGCAAGAGGCCGCATTGCGTCAGGCCTTTGCCGAACAGCAAAGCCAGCGCTATGGCGAAGAGTATCAGCAAGAAGAGTATCAACAAGATGACGAAGATGCGCAGCGTGAGGCCGAACTCGGTCAGGCATTTGCCGCGCAGCAACAGGCACGCTATGGCGTAGAAGAGCCGCAGCCTGATCCAGAACCTGCTCCGGTGACTCGTCCGGTGGATACTCGCCAGGCCTACAGTTTCTCACCCATGGCAGATCTGGTGGATGACGGCCCAACCGAGCCGCTGTTTACCCTGTCGCCACAGCTTGAGGATAGCATCGAGCAGGAAAGCGAGTTGGAAGACGATGTGCCGTTCGGGCAGTTTGAGCCTGAGGTGCCCGCTTATCAGGCACCGCGTCCACAAACTCACCCTGCGCCTGGTTACCAGCCGCAGCAGACTTATCAGCCACCCATTCAGCAGCAACCGCCAGCACCAGCGATGGACAGCCTGATCCATCCATTCCTGATGCGTAATGATATGCCGCTGCAGAAACCGACTACGCCACTGCCAACGCTGGATCTGTTGACCGAGGCCCCGAAAGAGGTCGAGCCGGTCGATACCTTCGCGCTGGAACAGAAAGCGCGGCTGGTGGAAGCCAGCCTGGCAGATTACCGCGTCAAGGCCGACGTGGTCGATATTCTGCCTGGCCCGGTCATTACCCGCTTCGAACTGGATTTGGCTCCTGGCGTCAAGGCCGCGCGTATCTCCAACCTGTCGCGCGATCTGGCCCGTTCATTGTCAACTTCCGCCGTGCGTGTGGTGGAGGTGATCCCAGGTAAGCCTTACGTCGGCCTGGAGTTGCCGAACGTCAAACGGCAAACCGTGTATCTGCGCGAAGTGCTGGATTGCCCAGCCTTCCGCGATAATCCATCGCCTCTGGCGATCGTATTGGGTAAAGATATCGCGGGTCAGCCAGTGGTTGCCGATCTGGCTAAAATGCCGCATCTGCTGGTAGCCGGTACCACCGGTTCTGGTAAGTCGGTCGGGGTCAACGCCATGATCCTCAGCATCTTGTATAAAGCCACGCCGAAAGAAGTGCGCTTTATCATGATCGACCCGAAAATGCTGGAACTGTCGGTCTACGAAGGCATTCCACACCTGCTGACCGATGTGGTTACCGATATGAAAGACGCCGCCAATGCGTTGCGTTGGTGCGTAGCCGAGATGGAGCGCCGCTATAAGTTGATGTCTGCCCTGGGGGTTCGTAACCTGGCGGGCTACAACGAGCGGGTCGATCAGGCCGAGGCGATGGGGCGGCCAATCCCGGATCCGTTCTGGAAGCCAAGCGACAGCATGGATATCACGCCGCCGGTGTTGGAAAAAGAGCCGTACATCGTGGTGATGGTGGATGAATTTGCCGATCTGATCATGACGGTGGGCAAAAAGGTGGAAGAGTTGATCGCTCGCCTGGCACAGAAAGCGCGTGCTGCGGGGATCCACCTGGTGCTGGCAACCCAGCGTCCTTCGGTGGACGTGATCACCGGTTTGATCAAGGCCAACATCCCGACGCGTATCGCCTTTACCGTATCGAGCAAGATCGACTCCCGCACCATTCTCGATCAGGGCGGAGCGGAATCCTTGCTGGGGATGGGCGACATGCTGTATCTGGCACCGAACTCTTCGATACCGGTGCGTGTGCACGGGGCGTTTGTCCGCGATCAGGAAGTTCATGCCGTGGTTAAAGACTGGAAAGCGCGTGAGCGGCCGCAGTATAAAGAGGGCATTCTCAGCGCCGGTGAAGACGGTGAGGGTGGCGCAGGCGGTGGTCTGGACGGTGACGAAGAGCTGGATCCGCTGTTCGATCAGGCGGTTGAGTTTGTGGTGGATAAACGCCGTGCCTCGATTTCCGGTGTACAGCGTCAGTTCCGCATCGGCTACAACCGCGCCGCGCGTATCATCGAACAGATGGAAGCGCAGGGCATTGTCAGC
>DWRE01000152.1:0-15545 GCA_018251075.1 Metardaris cosinga cedra | reverse complement strand
TTTAAGGGGTAAGTAAATTACTAAGGCTTAAAGAAAGATTCTTTATAAATAATTTTGAAGACTATTAGTTTATTATTAACTTAAAACCTTAAAGAAAATATAAGGTTCTAAGAATTATTCCTATGATAGAAATTAAACTAATAATCATAATAGTAATAAAATATTTATTTTTTATATTAATTTTAAATCATTTTAATTTTAAATAATTAAATATTAAACAAGAATATGAAATACGAATATAATAAAAAAGAGTGATTAATCTTATTATAATAAAAATAAAACTAATAAAATAAAATTGATTATTAATTAGAAAATTAATAACTATTCATTTTGGGAAGAATCCTAAGAAAGGGGGGGTACCTCCTAAAGATATAAAATTAATAAAAATAAAAAATTTTATAAAAAAATTTATATTTATAATAAATAATTGATTAATAAAATAAATATTTAAAATATAAAATGTAAAACATATAATTCTAATTAAAAAAGAGTATATAATAAAATATATAATTCATAATGTTTCTCTAATTAAAATACTAGCTATTAATCAACCTAGATTATTAATTGAAGAAAATGTTATTAATTTTCGTAAAGAAGTTTGATTAATACCTCCAATAGATCCAATAATTGTATTAATAATTATAATTAAAATTAAGAAATTTTTATTTAAGTAATATGATATTAAAATTATGGGGGTAATTTTTTGTCATGTTATTAGAATAAAACAATTTATTCAATTTAATCCTTCAATAATATTTGGAAATCAGAAATGAAAGGGGGCAGATCCTATTTTTATTATTATTGAGGAGTTAATTATAATTGAAATTAAATTATCTATTTCAAAATTTTTTAATA
Organism: Metardaris cosinga cedra; assembly: GCA_018251075.1. Classification (NCBI taxonomy): domain Eukaryota; kingdom Metazoa; phylum Arthropoda; class Insecta; order Lepidoptera; family Hesperiidae; genus Metardaris; species Metardaris cosinga. The sequence goes on along the minus strand of DWRE01000152.1, from coordinate 14,690 downwards.
AAATTATTTTTAATAAAATTGTAAATAGAAAGTTAATTGATGCAATTGATTGGGTTAAAAAATATTTTAAAGAAGCTTCAGAAGATAATAAATTATTTGAATTAGAAATTAGAGGGATAAATCTTAATAAATTAATTTCTAATCCAATTCAACACCCTAATCAAGAGTTAGATGAAATTGAAATTAAGGTTCTATAAATTAAAATAAAAAAAAAAAATATTTTATTTGAGTTAATATTGAAAAAAATATAAAGTATTATATTTAAAAAAATTTTTAAAATTTAATGTAAATTAATATAATAATTTATTTATATTTTGGTGTAAGATGCACAATAATTTTTGATATTATTAGATATAGTTTAATTCTATAAAATATAAAGGTAAAATAATTTACATAATTTATTCTATCAAAATAATCCTTTTATTCAGGCACTTTATAGTGGAGTTTTTAAAAAAAAGGTATATCTTTATATTTGGGGTATGAACCCAAAAGCTTTGTTTAGCTTATTTTTAATTTTTTTTTATTTATTAATAAAATTATTAAGAATGGTTTAATTATTTCATAAAATAAAATTTTTATTTTATTTTATATTAAATAATTTATATTATAATACTTATATATATATATATATATTTATAATATATTAATTATTTAATTAATTAATATATATATTAATTAATTAAATTTTATTTATATTAATATAAATTAATTTTAATTTTTTATTTTTATTAGAATATTAAAAAATTAATTTTTTATTGTATTTTAAACTGAATATTACTAAAAATAGATTAATATATCAAAAAAAAAAAAAAAAATTATTTATTTAATTTAATAAAATCTATTTAAAAAATTTTATCTATAGATAAAAATTTATGATTTTAAGATTTTATTTTTAATTTATTTTATATATAAATTTTAGTGTTAATTTTTAATTATTTTAATAATATTTAATTTAATTATATAGTAAATAAATTTAAATTTAATTTAAGAAATTAAGATTTAGTAATATTAAAATTAATAACAAATTTTGTGCCAGCAGTTGCGGTTATACAAAAATTAATATAAATTTTTTTAGTTTATAATTAATAAATTGATTTAAATTAAATATTAAATTATTAGGTGAAATTTTAATTTAATTAAAATTTATTTTTTATTTATGAATTAATAAATTTAATTATAAACTAGGATTAGATACCCTATTATTATAAATTTAAAAATATAATACTAAAATATTAGATAATTGAATATTGAAATTTAAATAATTTGGCGGTATTTTAGTTCATTTAGAGGAATCTGTTAATTAATTGATATTCCACGATTAAATTTACTTAATTTAATATTTTGTATATCGTTGTTAAAAAAATATTTTAAAATAAAAATAATATTTAAAAATTTTAATTATAAAATTAGTTCAGATCAAGATGCAGATTTATATTTAAGTTTATAATGGATTACAATAAATTTATTTAAATGAATATTATTTTTTAAAATTTAATTGAAGGTGGATTTAAATGTAATTTTTTATATTTTAAAAAAATGATTGAAAATTAAAATATGTACATATTGCCCGTCGCTTTCATTTAAAAATTGGAATAAGTCGTAACAAAGTAGAGGTACTGGAAAGTGTTTCTAGAAAGACAAATTAGAGCTTGAAAAGTATTTCATTTACATTGAAAAGATATTATTTACTTAATTAATTTGATGGGGGAAAATTTAATTAGTTAAATATTTAATAAAAAAATTTTTATAATTATTATATTTTAATGGGGGTTAAAGTATATTTAATAGAAAAAATTTTAAAATTTATAGTTAAATAGTATTGTAAAAGAAAATTTAAATAATTTGAAAATAAATTAATATAAAAGTAAATTTTATTTGTTGTATCTTGTGTATCAGAGTTTATTAATAATTTTTTTTAGTTAAATATTTCTCGAATTTTAAAGAGATAATTAATTAATAAATTTATTGTTTTATAGCTATTTTTAATAATTAATTTGAAATGAAATGTTAATCGTTTTAAAAGATATCTAGTTTTTTTAGAAATAAATTTAATTTAGAATTTTTAAAATAAATTTTTTAATATTAAAAAATTTATTTTAAAAATTTAATATTTTAAGGGATAATCTTTAAATTAAATTTTTATAATAAATAAATTAAAAATAAAATTTTTAAAATTTATATTGTTTATAATTTTTATTTTTTTATAAAAAATTTTATAAAAATTTAAAATTTTATTTAAATATTTAATTTTTTATAAAAAAATAATTTTTAATTTAATAAAATTAGCAATAATGATAAAATTAGTATAATTTTATTTTTATTTATAGTAAATTTATTAAGAATTAATTTAAAGGAATTCGGCAAATATTTATATTCACTTGTTTATCAAAAACATGTCTTTTTGTTATATTATTTAAAGTCGAATCTGCCCACTGATTTTAATTAAAGGGCTGCAGTATATTGACTGTACAAAGGTAGCATAATCATTAGTCTTTTAATTGAAGACTTGTATGAAAGATTTGATGAAATATAGACTGTCTCTATATTATAATTAGAATTTAATTTTTTAATTAAAAAGTTAAAATGATTTTAAAAGACGAGAAGACCCTATAGAGTTTTATAGTTTATTTGGTTTTAGTTTTATGTAAATGTTATATTTAAAAATTAATTAAATTATTTTATTGGGGTGATAGAAAAATTTAATTAACTTTTTTTTTTATTTAACATTAATTTATGATATTATGATCCATAATTTATGATTAAAAGAAAAAATTACCTTAGGGATAACAGCGTAATTTTCTTTTTTAGTTCAAATAAAAAAGAAAGTTTGCGACCTCGATGTTGGATTAAGATAAAATTTAAATGTAGAAGTTTAAAATTTTGATCTGTTCGATCATTAAAATCTTACATGATCTGAGTTCAAACCGGTGTGAGCCAGGTTGGTTTCTATCTTTAGAAAATTAAAATATTTTAGTACGAAAGGATCAAATATTTTAAAAATTTTAATAATAATGAATTTTATTAATTTTAAAATATATTTGTATTTGATTGACTATTTTGGCAGAAAAATGTATTGATTTTAGAAGTCATTAATATATAATTATTTATATATATAGTAATTATAATAATTGATTATTTAAATATTTTTATTGGGGTGTTAATTTTAATTGTGGGTGTTTTAGTTGGAGTAGCTTTTTTGACTTTAATAGAACGGAAAGTTTTAGGTTATATTCAAGTTCGTAAAGGTCCTAATAAAGTTGGTTTTATTGGTTTATTACAGCCTTTTTCTGATGCTATTAAGTTATTTACTAAAGAACAAATATATTTAAATTATTCTAATTATATGTCTTATTATTTTTCTCCGATTATTGGGTTTATTTTATCTTTATTGATTTGATTATTAATTCCTTATTATTTTAATTTATTTAGTTTTAATTTAGGTATTTTATTTTTTTTATGTTGTACTAGATTGGGGGTTTATACTTTAATAGTTGCTGGTTGATCTTCTAATTCTAATTATTCTTTATTAGGGGGTTTGCGTGCAGTAGCTCAAACTATTTCTTATGAAGTAAGTTTAAGATTAATTTTATTATCTTGTATTATTATAGTAATAGATTTTAATTTATTAAAGTTTAATTATTATCAAGATTTAGTTTGATTTATTTTTTTAATATTTCCGTTGAGCTTATGTTGAATATCTTCTAGATTAGCTGAAACTAATCGAACTCCTTTTGATTTTGCAGAAGGTGAGAGAGAATTAGTATCAGGGTTTAATATTGAGTATAGAAGTGGGGGCTTTGCATTAATTTTTTTAGCTGAATATTCTAGAATTTTATTTATAGGTTTAGTCTTTAGTTTAATTTTTTTAGGGGGTTATTCATTAAATTTATTTTTTTATTTAAAGTTAGTTTATATTTCTTTTGTTTTTATTTGGGTTCGAGGGACATTACCTCGTTATCGTTATGATAAATTAATGTATTTATGTTGGAAAATTTATTTACCTATTTCTTTAAATTTTTTATTATTTTTTATTGGGATTAAGGTTTTTTTTTGTTAGAAATTAATTTATTTTTAGTATAAATTAATAGAAAATTTTATTCTTTCTTAAGTTTTCAAAACAAATGCTTATATTATCAAGCTCATTAATTTATTTAAAGATTGAAAATTAATTTATCTCAAATTTTGTTAATTATAGGGTTGATAATAAAGTAAGAAAAATATAATAATGTTAAAATTTGTCCTGTAATAATAAATGGAGCTTCAACAGGTCGAGCCCCAATTCAAGTTAATAAAATGACTGTTGTTACTATAATTCAAAATAAAATTTGATTTATAGGGTAAAATTGAATTCCTTGAATTTTTTTATTAAATGTAATTGGTAAAATAATTAAAATTAAAATTGATATAGTTAAGGCAATTACTCCTCCTAATTTATTAGGAATTGAACGTAAAATGGCATATGCAAATAAAAAATATCATTCTGGTTGAATATGGACAGGTGTTACTAAAGGATTAGCAGGAATAAAATTATCTGGATCTCCCAGTAAATATGGATTTGATAAAGTTAATGTTAATAATATAATTATTAAAATAATTACTCCAATTAAATCTTTAAAGGTGAAATAAGGGTGAAATGGGATTTTATCTAGATTTCTATTAATTCCTAAAGGATTGTTAGATCCTGTTTGATGGAGAAATAATAAATGAATTATAGTTAATATTAAGATAATAAAGGGGAAAATAAAATGAAATGAATAAAATCGAGTTAGAGTTGCATTATCTACAGCAAACCCCCCTCAAATTCATTGAACTAGAGTATTTCCTAAATAAGGAATTGCTGAAAGAAGATTAGTAATTACTGTTGCTCCTCAAAAAGATATTTGTCCTCATGGTAGCACATACCCTATAAAAGCTGTTGCTATCAGTAAAAATAAGATAATAATACCTACTATTCATGTATTTTTAAATAAAAATGATTCATAATAGATACCTCGACCAATATGTAGGTAGATACAAATAAAAAAAAATGAAGCACCATTAGCATGTAGTGTTCGAATTAATCATCCATAATTAATATTTCGACAGATATAATTAACTCTATAAAAAGCTAGTTCAATATTAGCTGTAAAATATATTGATAAAAATAATCCTGTTAGGATTTGAATTATTAAACATATAGCTAATAAAGATCCAAAATTTCATCATAATGAGATATTAGAAGGGGATGGTAAATCAATTAATGAATTATTAATAATTTTAATAATTGGGTGATTTTTACGTAAAGGTTTAAATTTATTTATCATTAATGTTTATATATATATATATATATATATATATATATATATATATATATCTATATTTATTTATTTATTTTGATGTTCGTAAAGGACCATAAAAAATATTTGTAATTTTTACTACTGCAATTAGGGTAATAAATAAGTAGATAATTATTATAATTATTAAAAAGTAAGTTTGTTTATTATATAGTTTAGTAAGATTGATATTGTTTTCATTATTTGTAAATAAATAATAATTAAAAAAATTATTTATTTCATTGGAGTTAATGGATAAGTTTATTCAACTTAAATTGTTTATTTTAATGATTCTTATTATTACAATAATAAGAATTATAGTAATTATAAAAAATTTATTAAATATTTTAAATTTAAATAATTCATTTGATGCGACACTAGAAATATAAATAAAAAGAACTAATAATCCTCCAATAAAAATTAAAAATAAAATGTAAGAGAATCAGTAAGAATTAGAAATTATTCCTGAAATTAAGCAGGTTAATAAAGTTTGTGTTAAAATTATAAATCCTATGGAAATTGGGTGTTTTAAAAATAATATATTAATAGATAAAAAAATTATTGATAAAGATAATATTGTTTTTATATCAAAGAATAGTTTAATAAAAATAATAATTTTGGAAATTATTGATAAAGAATTTCTTTTTTTTTGAAGTTTTTAAATTTAAAAAATTATTTTTGGTTTACAAGACCAATGTTTTAAATAAACTATAAAAACTATTAATGATAAGCATATATATAACTATTTTTATTTTATTTATAGTTGGTAATTTAATTTTTGTTTTTAACCATAAACATTTAATAATTGTTTTATTGAGATTAGAGTTTCTTGTTTTAAGAATTTATTTATTAATATTATTATTTTTAGGTTACATTGAATTTGATAAATATATATTGATAGTTTTTTTAGTTTTTTCAGTTTGTGAGGGGGCTTTGGGGATTTCTATTTTAGTTTCTATAATTCGCACTCATGGAAATGATTATTTTCAAAGATTTAATTTATTATAATGATAAAATTTTTATTTTTTTTAAGTTTTATGATGCTTTTATGTTTTAAAAAAAATATGTTTTGAATGGTTCAAATATTTTTATTAATTATGTTTTTTTTATTTATAAACATGACTGTTAATATTATAAATTATAATAATTTAAGCTACATAATAGGTTGTGATATTATTTCTTTTGGTTTAATTTTATTAAGAATTTGAATTTGTTTATTAATAATTATATCCAGAGAAATAATTTATAAAAATAGTTTTTATATTGAGTTTTTTCTTTTAAATGTTGTTTTTTTATTACTTATATTGTATTTAACTTTTTCTATTATAAATTTATTTTTATTTTATTTATTTTTTGAGGGGAGTTTAATTCCTACATTATTATTAATTGTAGGTTGAGGCTATCAACCTGAACGGATTCAAGCCGGCATGTATCTTTTATTTTATACTTTATTTGTTTCTTTACCTTTATTATTGGGAATTTTTTATATTTTTGTGACTTCAAATTGTGTGATAATTTATTTTTTAAAATTTTATAGTTATAATTTATATTTTTTATATTTTTGTATGGTATTAGCTTTTTTAGTAAAAATACCTATATATTTTGTTCATTTATGACTTCCTAAAGCACATGTTGAAGCTCCTGTTTCAGGGTCTATAATTTTGGCTGGAGTCATGTTAAAATTAGGGGGCTATGGACTTTTTCGAGTTTTAATTATTATACCAAAAATTTCTTTAAATTTAAATTTTATTTGGGTTATTATTAGATTAGTAGGGGGTTTTTATATTAGATTAAAATGTTTATGTCAAGTAGATATAAAATCTTTAATTGCTTATTCATCTGTTTCTCATATGGGTTTAGTAATTGGGGGTTTAATGACAATAAATTATTGAGGTTATTTGGGATCTTATGTATTAATAATTGGTCATGGTTTATGTTCTTCTGGATTATTTTGTTTAGCAAATATTAATTATGAACGATTTCAAAGTCGAAGTTTAATAGTTAATAAAGGTTTAATAAATTTTATACCTTCTTTGAGATTATGGTGATTTTTATTATTATCAGCTGCTATAGCAGCACCTCCCTCATTAAATTTAATAGGTGAAATTAGTTTAATTAATAGAATAATAGGTTGATGTTATTTATCTATATATATATTAATAATAATTTCTTTTTTTGGTGCTGCCTATAGATTATATTTTTATTCTTATGTTCAGCATGGAAAAAATAATTTAGGGTTATATAGTTTTTATAGTGGATTATCTCGTGAATATTTATTATTAATGTTACATTGATTACCTTTAAATTTATTAATTTTTAAAGTTGATTATTTCATAATTTGAATTTAATTAATAAATTTATATTATATTAATTTAATTTAAATACTTAAATAGTTTAAAAAACATTGATTTGTGGAGTCAAAAATATGAAATAGGTTTCATTTTAAGTTATTAACAAAAGATTTTCAATTTGCTTTATTAGTTTTTTTTTTTTATTTTTTTTTATGTTAATTAATTTTTTTTTTATAATTTATTTTATTATATATGATATTATTATTTTTATAGAGTGAGAAATAATTTCTTTTAATTCAATTAATATTGTATTTTCTATTTTATTAGATTGGATATCTTTATTATTTATAATATTTGTTTTATTGATTTCTTCTTCTGTTATTTATTATAGAAAAAGTTATATAAGTTCTGAGTTAAATTTAAATCGATTTATTTTATTAGTTTTATTGTTTATTTTATCAATAATTTTATTAATTATTAGACCTAATATTATTAGAATTTTATTAGGTTGAGATGGATTAGGCTTAGTTTCTTATTGTTTAGTAATTTATTATCAAAATTTAAAATCTTATAATGCTGGTATGTTAACAGCTCTTTCTAATCGGATTGGGGATGTTTTTATTTTGCTTGTTATTTCTTGAATATTAAATTATGGTAGTTGAAATTATATTTTTTATTTAGATTTTATATCTAATGATTATTATATAGATTATATTGGTTTTATGATTATTATTGCTGCAATAACAAAAAGAGCTCAGATTCCTTTTAGATCTTGATTACCTGCTGCTATAGCAGCACCTACTCCAGTTTCTGCTTTAGTTCATTCTTCTACTTTAGTTACTGCAGGGGTTTATTTATTGATTCGTTTTAATAATTTGTTAGTTGATATATTATTTTTAAAATTTTTATTATTACTATCTGGTTTAACTATATTTATAGCTGGAATTTCTGCTAATTATGAATTTGATTTAAAAAAAATTATTGCTTTATCTACTTTAAGACAATTAGGTTTAATAATAAGAATTTTAAGAATAGGATTACCTGATTTAGCTTTTTTTCATTTATTAACACATGCGATATTTAAAGCTTTATTATTTATATGTGCAGGTGTAATTATTCATATAATAAATGATAATCAAGATATTCGTTTGATAGGGGGTTTAAGATTATATATTCCATTAACTTCTTTATGTTTGAGAATTTCTAATTTATCTTTATGTGGAATTCCATTTTTAGCTGGATTTTATTCGAAAGATTTAATTTTAGATATGTTAATAATAAATAATTTAAATATATTAATTTTTTTTTTATATTATTTATCAACAGGTTTAACTATATTTTATACTATTCGTTTATTGATATATTTAATAGTGAATGATTATAATTTATTAACAATTTACAATTTATATGATGAAGATTATGTAATATTAAAAAGAATATTTTTATTGTTATTTATAAGAATTATTACTGGAAGATTATTAGGATGAATAATTTTTTTATATCCTTATATGATTTATTTACCTTTAAATTTAAAGTTGATAGTTATTTATGTAAGAGTTATTGGATTTATTATAGGATATTTAATTAGAAATATAAAAATTTATTCTTTAAATAAGTTTTTATTAACTTATGAATTAAGTTTATTTTTATGCATGATATGATTTATACCAAATTTATCAACTTATAGATTAAATTATTATTTTTTAAGTTTTAGTCAAAATATGATAAAAAAAATTGATATAGGATGAAGAGAATTGTATAGTGGGCAAGGTTTATTTTCTATTATTAAAAATTATTCTATTTTTAATAATTTTTTACAAATAAATAATTTAAAAATTTATTTATTTAGATTTATTATATGAATAATAATTTTATTAGTGATTATTTTTCAAATAAATTAAGTAAATTAATTTAAAATTTAAATAGCTTAATTAAGAGTAAAATATTGAAGATATTGGGGTGATAGTTTTATCTTTAAATAAATTTATAAAAATATTTATTTTATTATTACAATGAAAATGTAATGTTTTAGTTAAACTATATAAATTTAAATATAAAGAAATATTAATGATTTTATTCACTAAAAATTAAGTTAGCAGCTTAATTATTTTATATTTCATTTAGTTGAATATTTATTTAATTGGAATTTTTATTCAATTATATCATTAACAGTGATTTACCTCTTTTTGGTTTCAATTAAAAATAAATAATTAAATTAGGGTAATAAATAAGGAGTAAAAACTCTTTCTTTTAAGTCGAAATTAAATGCAATTATTGCTTCTTATTCTTATTTTTAAATAAGATAAATTGATGATCAATATTATTTGAATGCAAATCAAATGTTTTAAATAAACTACAATCCTAATTTGATATTTAGTTAATTTGTTCAATTTAATATGTTTTGATTTCATTCATGATATAGTCCTAGTAATAAAATAATAATAAAGAAAAATCTAGTTTTAGTTCAAATAATAAAATTTACAGTTTTAAATGTAATAATTATTGGGAAAATTAGTGCAATTTCAACATCAAAAATTAAAAAAATTACTGTGATTAGGAAAAAATGTAATGAAAATGGGTTTCGAGCAGATGATTTAGGGTCAAACCCACATTCAAATGGAGAACATTTTTCTCGATCTTTAAGTGATTTTTTTGAGATAATTAATGATAAAATTATTATCAAGTTTGAAATAATAATAATAATAATTAAAGTAAATATTAATATAATAATTATTTATATTAAAGTTATTTTAAACTTTTTGATTGGAAGTCAAATATACTAAATATATTATATAAATAGTTAATTACCTCATCAATAAATTGAGATGTATAAAAATAATCAAACTACATCAACAAAATGTCAATATCATGCTGCAGCTTCAAATCCAAAATGATGTTTATAAGAAAAATGATGTTTTATATGTCGAAAAAAACAAGTAGATAAAAAAATTGTTCCAATAATTACGTGAATTCCATGGAATCCTGTTGCTATGAAAAAAGTTGATCCATAAATTCTATCTGCAATTGTAAATGGTGCTTCATAGTATTCATAAGCTTGTAAGATTGTAAAGTAAATTCCTAATAAAATAGTAATTAATAAACTTTGTTTAGTTTGGGTAAAATTATTTTCTATAAGAGCATGATGAGCTCATGTCACAGTCACTCCTGATGAGATTAAAATAATAGTATTTAAAAGAGGAATTTGAAAAGGATTAAAAGGTGTAATATTTTGAGGAGGTCAAATTGTTCCGATTTCAATATTAGGGGATAAACTTCTATGAAAAAAAGCTCAAAAAAAAGAAATAAAAAAAAAAATTTCTGAAACAATAAATAAAATTATACCTCATCGAAGTCCTTTTAATACGTAAATAGTATGTTTACCTTGAAAGGTTCCTTCACGACAAATATCTCGTCATCATTGATATATTGTTAAAATAATAATTAGATATCCTAATATTAATAAATTTATATTAAAATTATGAAATCATTTGATTATTCCGGTAACTAATGTTATTGTTCCAATAGCTCCTGTTAAAGGTCAAGGTCTATAATCTACTAAATGATAAGGATGATTGTGTGTATTCATTAGTTTACTTCATTAGAATATAAAGTTCTTAAAATAGTGATTACATAAGCTTGAATAATTGCTACTGCAGATTCTAGGGTTAATAGTAAAATTTGAATAATAATTAATATAATAACTAAATAATTTGGTATGTTAATTCCAGTGTTTCTTAATAATGTTAATAATAAATGTCCTGCAATTATATTAGCTGTTAATCGAATAGCTAAAGTTCCTGGTCGGATAATATTTCTAATTGTTTCAATTAAAACTATAAAAGGTATTAAGATTGAAGGAGTTCCTTGTGGGATTATATGAATAAATATGTGTTGAGAATTATTAATTCATCCATAAAATATAAATCTTAATCATAAAGATAAAGAAATAGATAAAGAAATAGTTAAGTGACTGGTTCTAGTAAAGATATAAGGAAATAAGCCTAAGAAATTATTATATAAAATAAATGAAAATAAGGAAATAAAAATAAATGTTGATCCTTTAAATCTATTGGGGCCTATTAAATTTTTAAATTCTAAATGTAATTTATTAATAATTATGTTTCATAAAATAAAATGACGATTAGGGATTAATCAAAATGAATAAGGTAAAAATATAATTCCAATAATTGTTCTTAATCAGTTAAAAGGTAAGTTTAATAAGTTAGTTGTAGGATCAAAAATAGAAAATAAATTAGTTATCATTTTCAACTAAGATTTTTTTTTAAGGAGTTATTGTATATATAATTTTTATTGTTATTATTATTAGGGTTGAAAATATAATAATTTAAAATATTAAATAAAATAAAAATTAATAAAAATAAAATAAAAGAAATAATTCAATTAATAGGTATTATTTGAGGAATAAAAGAATATTATAATTAATATAATAATTTAAATTTGACATATTTATGTTATATTTTAACTAATTCTTTAAATAAATTAAAAATAAAATTTAATTAATTGATTTAATTAGTTTAAAATTCATTAGAAGTAAATGTTAATTTACTATAAATTGGTTTAAGAGACCATTACTTACTTTCAGTCATCTAATGAAGAGTAATTATTAATTCAATCAATAAAGTTTTTGATTGAAATTCTTTCAATTACAATTGGTATGAAACTATGATTTGCCCCACAAATTTCAGAACATTGCCCAAAAAATAATCCTGGTCGATTAATAAAAAAATTTGTTTGGTTAAGACGTCCTGGATTAGCATCTACTTTAATTCCTAATGATGGTACAGTTCAAGAATGAAGAACATCAGTAGCAGTAATTAAAATTCGAATTTGATTATTTATAGGAAGGGTGATTCGATTATCTACATCTAGTAATCGAAAATTATTATTATTATTAGATTGGGTTATATAAGAATCAAATTCAATATTTTGGAAGTCTGAATATTCATAACTTCAATATCATTGATGTCCAATTGATTTTAAGGTAATTAATGGATTGTTTAATTCATCTAATAAATAAAGTAATCGTAATGAAGGAAGAGCAATAAAAATTAAAGTAATTGCTGGTAGAATAGTTCAAATTATTTCAATTAATTGTTCTTCTAATAAAAATCGGTTAATATATTTATTAAAAAATAATGATATTATTAAATAACCTACTAAAATAGTAATTATAATTAGAATAATTAAAGTATGATCGTGAAAAAAAATAATTTGTTCTATTAATGGAGAGGCTCTATTTTGTAAATTTAAATTTGATCATGTTGCTATTTCTAAAAAAAGGATAATCCTTTATAAATGGGGTTTAAATCCATTACATATAATCTGCCATATTAGAAGTTTCTTAAAATAGGTAGCTCATTAAAAGAATGTTCTGATGGCGGTATATTTTGTAATCATTCGATAGATGATGATATATGAAGGGAAAATAACACAATTCGTTGATTAATTATTGATTCTCAAATAATAATTATTATTATTATTATTGATAATAATGAAATATAAGATCCAAATGAAGAAATAATATTTCATGAGATAAATCTATCTGGATAATCAGAATAACGTCGAGGTATTCCTGCTAAACCTAGAAAATGTTGTGGAAAAAATGTTAAATTAACCCCTAAAAATATTGAAATAAATTGAATTTTTAGTATTAAAGGATTTAAAGTTAATCCAGTAAAAAGCGGATATCAATGAATAAATCCTCCAAAAATGGTAAATACAGCTCCTATAGATAATACATAATGAAAATGAGCAACAACGTAATAAGTATCGTGCAAGGTAATATCAATTGAGGAATTTGCTAAAATTACTCCTGTTAATCCCCCTACAGTAAATAAAAAAACAAATCCTAATCTTCATAATATTGATGGACTATAATTAATTTGAGTTCCGTGAAGAGTTGCTATTCAACTAAAAATTTTAATTCCAGTTGGTACTGCAATAATTATAGTGGCTGATGTAAAATAAGCTCGTGTATCAATATCTATTCCTACTGTAAATATATGATGAGCTCATACAATAAATCCTAATAATCCAATAGCTATTATAGCATAAATTATTCCTAAACATCCGAAAGTTTCTTTTTTTCCTCTTTCTTGAGAAATGATATGTGAAATTATTCCAAATCCCGGTAAAATTAAAATATAAACTTCTGGATGACCAAAAAATCAAAATAAATGTTGATATAAAATTGGATCTCCTCCTCCAGCAGGATCAAAAAAAGAGGTATTAATATTTCGATCAGTTAATAATATGGTAATAGCTCCTGCTAAAACAGGTAAAGATAATAATAATAATAATGCTGTAATCCCTACTGATCAAACAAATAAAGGTATTTGATCAAAAGATAAATTTCTAATTCGTATGTTAATAATTGTTGTAATAAAATTAATTGCTCCTAAGATTGATGAAATTCCAGCTAAATGAAGAGAAAAAATAGCTAAATCTACAGAAGCTCCTTGATGAGCAATATTAGAAGAAAGAGGGGGATAAACAGTTCATCCAGTTCCAGCTCCATTTTCTACAATACTTCTAGAAATAAGCAAGGTTAAAGAAGGGGGTAATAATCAGAATCTTATGTTATTTATTCGAGGAAAAGCTATATCAGGAGCTCCTAATATAAGAGGTACCAATCAATTTCCAAATCCTCCAATTATAATTGGTATAACCATAAAAAAAATTATAATAAAAGCATGAGCTGTTACAATAGTATTATAAATTTGATCATCTCCAATTAAAGATCCAGGAGTTCCTAATTCAGTTCGAATTAATAATCTTAATGATGTTCCAACTATTCCTGCTCAAATTCCAAAAATAAAATATAAAGTTCCAATATCTTTATGATTAGTAGAATAAAATCATTTTCGCTATTTAATAAAAATAAAATGGCTGAGGGTTATAAGCGATAAATTGTAAATTTATTAACGAGAAATATTCTCTTTTATTAATTAAGCTTTATATTCATTTAATAGTGATTTAAAATTGCAAATTTTAAGGGGTAAGTAAATTACTAAGGCTTAAAGAAAGATTCTTTATAAATAATTTTGAAGACTATTAGTTTATTATT
>DWRE01000151.1:0-15604 GCA_018251075.1 Metardaris cosinga cedra | reverse complement strand
CCAGAGGCTCTGTTGCCGTAAATGCCGATGAGATCCGCGAAGTGTTGAAATCCATTGAGCACTTCCGTGGGAAAATTGAAGGGGGAGTCAGCCTTAGACGTTTTGAAAATTTGGTCCCCGAGAGTGAGCGCAGATATTTTTCGTTGAATGGCAAAGTTTTCTCTGCAGACGGAATCATTCCAGAAGTGGTTATTGAAATTGCGCAGCTCATCGATGCTCCATTTTTCTCCATTGATATGGTTGAAAATGATGCGGGTCAGCTTCGGCTTATAGAGATCGGGGATGGGCAGGTATCCGACATCAAGGAATGGCCGGTTGAGCGCTTTGTACGGATGTTTATGGAGCCATAGGCGCGTCTTAGGGGCGCATAAACGCCCCAATTTATCTTACTCGAATAACCTACGGTGCAACGCAATAACCGCGCCATCAGCAACGTCGCTTGGCAGCAGGAAGCAAAGATTATCATTGGATGCGCCATGGAAAATCATGCGCACGGCATGCTCATCCAGGTCCATAAATGTATCCCGGCATACTCCCGCACCACGATGGAGTTGGTTGCCAATCAGCGTGATCAAGGCCAGCCCGGTTTCAATCTCGACCCGGCAATGAGAAGAGAGTGCCGTAAGCAGCGCGGTGGTCAGGGTGTGATCTTCTCCCGAAGTGGATCCCGTGGAATTCAGGGCCAGCGCTATGCAACTCTCGGAGCTGGTAACCAGATCCATATCAACCTGATGTTCTGCCAGAATCGCGAACATTTCGGCAAAGAATGTGTATGCCGGTTGCGCATGCTGGCTGTGCAATCTCAACAACGTCTGTTTGCGACGAACGGCAATGGCGCGATAACGTGGCGGATCCTCCGTCTCGCGGCGAACCAGCGTTCCACCGGCAGCGGTATTTTTGCTGGAACCGACAAAGACCGGGATGTTTTTCCGCATCGCGGGTAACAGAGTCGCCGGATGGAGCACTTTTGCACCAAAAGCAGCCATGTCGCTGGCTTCGGAAAAGGAGAGATGGTCGATACGCCTGGCCTGCGCCACAATGCGCGGATCGGTAGTGTAGATCCCGGCCACATCAGTCCAGATATCGACACGTGCCGCCTGTAATGCTTCCCCAAGCAGGGAGGCGGTGTAGTCGCTGCCGCCCCGGCCCAGCGTGGTGGTATGCCCTGCGTCATCACTGCCGATAAAACCCTGGGTGATAACAATTGCCTGCTCGATACGCGGCCGCAGATGGGCTTCTGCCTGATCTTTCACAAGGCTGATATTGGGTTCGGCGCAACCGTAAAAGTTGTTGGTTCGAATGACTTTACGGGCATCAAACCATTCTGCTTGCGCTTTACGCTCACGAAGTACTTCAGCAAATAACAGGCTCGACATCAGCTCGCCATGGCTGACCAGTTCATCACTCAGCGCAGTGGAAGGCGTTGCCAATGCCATCTCGGCAAGACGGGCAATATTTTCAAGGAGTTGGTCGATTTCCTTGCCAATGACCAATGGCGCTTTCAGGCGGGAAATAATGTTGTACTGGATAGTGCGAAGGGTATCAATTTTATCCATACGGTCACGACTTTCCAGCCCTTCAGAAAGTTCGACTAATAGATTGGTGACTCCCGCGGAGGCAGACAACACGACCAAACGAACCTGGTCATCAGCAAGAACAATACCGGCACTGCGATTCATCGAGTCAAAGTCAGCAACGCTGGTGCCGCCAAACTTGGCAACGACGAATTGTGGATAAATGCGTGTCATAGCAATCTCATATCAGGGCGCCATAAAACATGGCTAGAAAATTTTCATTCTCGGCATAAGGGAAGCTCGCTTCGCCTTACGAAATGTCCGCCCGCGAACATTTCTGATGACAACCCAGGAAAGCCTCCTGTTGTCGATAACGTGAATTGCCTCTTACGCGTTACCGGTGTGATGCGCATTAATTATTTATTTACGGATAGTAAAAATAAGCGCGCCATAGTAAGTGATTTATCTTAATGGATCGACATTTTTATTTTATTTGGCAATAAATCAGTGAAAAAGAATGCCTTACAGGCCAGAACCTAACATCATTAACGGTAAAATCGTGTAACAAAAGAATAAAACCATATCAAACCGGTGGTTTTCATGATGTTGTATCCATTCTGGGCATTCGTAACGCCTTACACGACATTGGTAACAAAATTTAATGCACACTGAAAGTTAAGTCATTGTTATGCATAAGCTTTAATGGGGTAATTGCATGATGAAACAAATGATTGAGTACACCATTAAAATAATATATATTGGCCGCGTTTTTACAGGCAATCCCCTTAACCTTTTACTCAACCCGGCGTTAATAATACCCGAGGTTGTGGGAGTGATATGATGACGGATAAAGTCCGTATTGATACTTTAAGTGCTCGTTCATTACCACAAAGCAATGATACCTTTTTAGCAAGACAGGCCGAGTTTGAGTCTAACGTCAGAAGCTATCCACGAAAACTGCCATTGGCGATAGCCAAAGCGCAGGGCGTTTGGATTACTGATGTTGAAAATAATCAATATCTTGATTGTCTTGCAGGCGCCGGGACTCTGGCGCTGGGTCATAATCATCCTGACGTGCTTCAAAGCATTCAAAGTGTCATCAGCAGCGGCTTACCGTTACATACGCTGGACCTTACCACACCTCTGAAAGATGAATTTTCCTCTTATTTACTCTCTTTATTACCGGGCCAGGGCAAAGAGTATTGCCTGCAATTCACCGGTCCTTCTGGCGCTGATGCGGTTGAAGCCGCGCTCAAACTGGCCAAAAAAGTAACTGGCCGTTCAAGCATCATCAGTTTCTCCGGCGGCTACCACGGTATGACGCACGGCGCGCTCTCCGTAACCGGTAACCTGTCACCAAAAGAAGCCGTCAGCAACATGATGCCGGAAGTGCAGTTTATGCCTTATCCGCATCAGTACCGCTGCCCACTGGGTATCGGTGGCGACGCAGGCGTTAAAGCGCTGACGTACTACTTCGATAACTTGATCAACGACGTGGAAAGCGGCGTACGCAAACCAGCGGCGGTGATCCTCGAAGCGGTGCAGGGCGAGGGCGGCGTGAACCCGGCTCCGGCCGAGTGGCTGCAGCGCATCCGTAAAGTCACGCAAGACCATGGAATTCTGCTGATCATCGACGAAGTCCAAGCTGGTTTTGCACGCACCGGTAAGCTGTTCGCATTTGAACACGCAGGCATCGAGCCAGACATCATCGTTATGTCTAAAGCTGTCGGTGGCGGTCTGCCGTTGGCCGTACTGGGTATCAAAAAACAGTTTGATGCATGGGCGCCAGGCCACCATACCGGAACATTCCGTGGTAATCAGCTGGCAATGGCCACCGGCCTGACCACGCTTAAGATCCTTAAAGACAACGCCATTGCGGATAAAGTTGCCGCCCAGGGCGAGTGGCTGAAAGGCAAACTGGCCGAACTGCAAAAACGTTACCCGGTCATCGGGCACGTACGCGGTCTGGGTCTGATGATCGGCATTGAAATCGTGAAGCCTAACGAAGCGCAGGATCACATGGGATGCTACCCGGCGGACGGTGAACTTTCTGCATTGCTGCAGAAAAAATGCTTCGAATCTGGTCTGATTCTGGAGCGGGGCGGCCGTCATGGTTGCGTACTGCGCCTGTTGCCGTCACTGCTGATCACCGACGCTGAGCTGGAAATTTTCCTCGATAAATTTGAAAACGCCTTGCTGGCCACTGGCATGGAGCCGGTTTAATCGGAGTTAACGATCGTGTCTGATAACAACCCAATTCTCTCCGGTTCGGCGCAAAGTATCGCCGCCTATCAGGATGCCATTGAGCAGAGCAGCAAAGCCGTTATCGAATGGTTAAAGCAGCCAGAAATGTATCAGGGGAAAACCGTCGACCAGTTGCGCGAGCGCATCCAGTTGAACTTTACCTCTCAGGGCCTGGGTAACCAGGCCGCCATTGAGCGTGCAGTTGAGTATTTCCTCAAGGACAGCCTCTCTGTACATCACGCACAATGTGTGGCACATCTACACTGCCCGAGCCTGGTGATAAGCCAGGCTGCAGAGGTGCTGATCAATGCTACTAACCAAAGCATGGACTCCTGGGATCAAAGCCCATCAGCAACCATCATTGAGATCAAACTCATTGAGTGGCTGCGTGAGCAGATAGGATACAGCGCCGGTGATGCCGGCGTGTTCACCAGTGGCGGCACCCAAAGTAACCTTATGGGGCTGATGCTGGCGCGTGATGCTTTCTTCGCGCGTCAGGGGCACTCCGTTCAGCAGCAGGGTTTAACGGGCGATCTGAGTAAAATCAAAGTGTTTTGCTCCGAAAGCGCACACTTCTCCGTGCAAAAAAACATGGCGTTGATGGGGTTGGGCTACCAGTCAGTGACCCAGGTGAAAACCGATGCGTTCTCGCGTATGGATATCGCTGACCTGAAAACCAAACTGGCGCAGGTAAAAGCCAACGGTGAGCAGGTGATGACGATTGTAGCCACCGCCGGTACAACTGATGCAGGTGCAATTGATCCGTTAGAGGATATCACCGCGCTGGCCGCGCAGGAAAATATCTGGGTTCACGTTGATGCCGCATGGGGTGGAGCGCTGCTGCTTTCTGAGAAGTATCGCCACTACCTGAACGGCCTGGAATCCGCAGACTCCGTGACACTGGATTTCCACAAGCAGTTCTTCCAGACCATCAGCTGTGGTGCATTCCTGCTGAAAGACGCACGCCATTACGAGCTGATGCGTTATCAGGCGGCGTACCTGAACTCTGATTTTGACGAAGAGCACGGCGTACCGAATCTGGTGTCAAAATCACTGCAAACCACACGTCGTTTTGATGCTCTGAAACTGTGGATGGGCCTTGAAGCGTTGGGTAAAAAGCAGTACGCCGAAATCATTGATAACGGCGTTACGTTGTCACAAAAAGTTGCTGAGTATGTTTCTTCACAACCGCATCTAGAACTGGTTATGCAGCCACAGTTGGCAAGCGTGCTGTTCCGTTTCTGCCCGAAAAGCGACGATCGCGCATTTATCGCGCTGTTGAACCAGCGTATCGGCGATGTTCTGTTGGCATCAGGTAGCGCCAACGTTGGGGTAACGGAAGCAGATGGCGTAACCTGTCTGAAGCTAACGTTGCTGAACCCAACGGTTTGTCTGGAGGACGTAAAAGTCCTGTTGGCAAGCGTGAAAGAGACGGCTGAAAAATTGCTCAACGCGTAATCCTTTAGTAGCTGAATCTGCGTCGAGTTGCTAGTCAATTCGGCGCAGTCAAAATGCTTCTTCTGGTGAAATCCGTTGGGTAATGACAGCCATTAGTTCTCAGATTTCACGTAGCGCGATCAAAAAAGGAGGGCGTTTTGAACGATATTGCACAGCTTTTGCCAGTAATCCAATCCCTGGAGGTTCAACTCCATCAGTCGGCAACGCGCAACGATGCCAATCTCGTCGGAGAATTGCTGCATAACGATTTTGAGGAGATCGGCTGTTCCGGGCTGCGCTATGACAGACAGCAAACCATTGCGGCGCTAAAGTTGGAAAGCGGCCAGCCACAGATTTTTGCCCAAGAGTTCAAACTGGTGAAGATTGCCGATGGTGCCGTATTGTTGAGGTATAAAAGTTTTCAACGTGATGCGGATGGCAGCATTGTTCGCCGTGCTGAGCGTTCTTCGATCTGGTTGCAATCGTCACAAGAGAGCGGAGGCTATTGGCAGATGCGTTTTCATCAAGGAACACAGATCGAGGATTGAAGCCGACTGTGTATCAACTCGAACAATCACTACTCATGAACCAACTTCTAGAAAACCAAGCAATCAAAGCGTGAAGGTGAGGTGAGATAAACCTAGCGGGATAACCCGGTGCGTAACTGCCAATTCAATTTAACATAATATACATTATGCGCACCAAGGTAACGGTACGTGGAATCTGGCTATCTGCTACTGTCACTGGTCAAAAATTCACGTGGCCAGTCAACCCCATGCTCTAACCTGACTTTTCAGTACCAAATCTCATCCAAGGCAATCCGCTGATACAACCGACAAAGCTTGTTCTTCATTCTCAGTTGGCCGGCAAGGATCGAACAAAGTCGAGAGCTGAGTCTACCAGTTTCCGGCATAGTACATTATCCCAAAAAGTTGACGGTCCTGCTCGCACCCATCCCTGGATTTTACGACCACGCGAAATCATTGGAACAATGTCTGGTTGTTCGAATGTCCAACTGTCTCGACCTTTTCCAAGCCTGACCAACATCCCATCATCACGAGCCGCAAAGATAAGCTTTCCATCAAGAAGCCTAGCCAACAAAAACATAACTTTCTCTGCCAGAGCATTTAGAGTCTCAAAATCTTCTCGTAAGATTTCTTCCAGCCCTTGATCGCGTGACATGAGATTTCCTTGTTCTTTGTATCATCACCCAACTGCCAATATGGTGATCGGACAGGATTTCGTTTTCGCAATCTTCGCGTTAACACTATGGCCAAACAGATACCTAAAACCAACCTGTTGATCATTTTTACCTCATCAACAGACCAAAACCCCCTGCTTTACTGATCGCGCTACGTGAAATCTGAAATGATATGGCTACACGAACCCGTGCAGATTTCACCAAAATGTATGTTTGTGATGACTCGTCCACAGGAGTTACAACCTCGACCCTGAGAAAACATTTGGGAACGGCGTTACCGTCCCCCTGTACTCAACGCATTTTTTTAGCGTTTCAGATAAATAGATCCTACAGTGACCATCATGAATATTGATTGAACTCATTTACCCGATAATGCCGATTTGGTAGTCTCGACGTATCTCTTTGATCATCGGCAGGATTGTAGCGTTGGAAATCTTTTTTAACCCACTGAAAAATATCTCATAAATATTTTTCATACATAAACATCCATGGTCCGTTCAGTACGGGTCCGGTTTTGTATGGGTTAAAAAAGGTACGCTATGAAAGTTTCATGGACCGTCACGCCCGTGGGGTATCAGCGCATTGCGAAACGCTGCCCTTCATGCGGTGTGAAACGGGATTTCACGCCTTCGGGGGCTATTCGGGTAAATTCGCAAAAGAAGCTGCTTGATATCTGGAGTATCTATAAGTGCACGCACTGCGATTACACTTGGAACATCTCCCTGTTTTCACGTCTGCACGTCAGCAAAATTAATCCTGAACTTTATCAGCGGCTGATAACGAACGATATCGTTATGGTTCAACATTTTGCCTATGATAAAGAGACGCTGAAACGAAATAACGCCGAGCTATCGGGGCGGCCTGATTTTCGCATTCAGGAGCGGTGGTCGGTCAGCATATCTCCCCGCAATCGGGTCAGGGTTAGCGTCAGGATTTCTCTTTCTTTTCAGGTCAGCCTGCTATCGATTTTGCAAAAGCAACTCATGCTGAGCACAGGCGAAATCAAGAGACGGATTGAGTCAGGGAAAATAAGTGGCGTCACGATGAAAATGCTTAAATCGCGAAAGCTGAAGGCAGCGGAATATAAGTTTCAGCTGTCTGCGGAAACGCTGTACGCCCAACGCAGGATCGTTCTGACGCGTTGTTAAAAGCAAGAAGCTCACCTTGAGGTCAACTACGTCAATATGACATAGTTCAACAAGATGGAAAGACCCAAGGTGAGCTTCAGATAAACACAGTGATGATACTTAGACAGCGCCCTGGGCGTGAAAAAATTAAACTTCCACTCGTTTTGGGCAGAAGTCTCGGAATGGCCCGCACCGTGGCACGCCATCGCACCAGTACCGGTAGAAGCCCCGCCAGGCGGATTAGGAACAATGTCTGCTACCAATTACCATAGGGATACGTTTTCCCTTTGATAAAACCCTCAGTATTTTCCCCATATTCATAGCCGTTAGAAAACCGTGTTATCCCTTTGCAAAGCTCTAATTTATCCCCGGACACGGTCTTTAAGACTGATGGCGTCACGCGATAATTAGGCTGACTACCGATACCTCGCAGCCAGACTGCAACCTTACCTCCCGGAGCCAGACCAATTTGTATGTTGTCGTAATACCCAATATTACCCTGATAATCCTTATACACGCTGGGTTTGCGCATTTTTTCCACAACGGCGTCAGACAAGGTCAGGCGAGTTTCATACACTCTTTTATCAATCACGGAGTCCCAGCAAAAAAGAATATGCCTGGGGGGCTGTTTAACATGATTCCAGTGCCCGTTGAGCGCGCGTGCACGGTCATTCCACTCGCTAACAACGCCATACAGCGCCTTCGTGCTGTCGAGAGTATTAAACCGATAATCAGTACCGCCGGCATCAAGGATAGCGACAAAAGTTACAACCGCAGGCAGCGCCTCAGGCGTGAAAAAATTAAATTTCCACTCGGTGGGCACATCGTTTTGGACAGAAGCCTCGGGCTTGCCCGCACTGTGACTGTGGCATGCTGTCAGTACCAGTACCGGAAGAAGCCCCGCCAGACGTGTTAATTTCATGTTTTATTTCCATCCATATCGTAAACGGTTCGCTGCCAGCGTTCGTCCGGACGGTTGGTAAAGGTCACCAGCTTCGCCGGTTTGACTGCCCCAGCTATCATTCCCTCACCGTCTCTAACCACGCTGTTCCAGTTGGCTGAACAGTGGATATATTTTTCTGCCAGCATCTCGATTTCCTGAGTGGTAAAGCCAGGAGCAGATGCCCCATCCCGTACCGCGCGGCCCATCACAATCGCTTTTTCACACAAGCTGTTCAGATCAGCTTGCAGTGACAGATTATCGTCTTTAGGCAAAATGGGATCGAATGCCACGCCTGCATCCTGTGCCGCATCGATCATCACCCGCAGCGCTACCTTCGACCAGTCGTTGCGCGTCGGACGATCAATAACCGCTGCCGCCCCGCTGCGTTTTTGCGGCCTGCCGTAGCGATCGGCTGGCATCCGTTCGTCGTGCCAGGTGTCAATGTTAATCTCCAATGCCTGCAATAAAGGGCCAATCGCTGGCCAGGTATCCATCGCACTGAGCTGCTCACAGGCCTGCAGATAAACTCGCGTTTTCGTATCGGGTATGGAAAAGGGCA
Source organism: Metardaris cosinga cedra (assembly GCA_018251075.1). NCBI lineage: Eukaryota > Metazoa > Arthropoda > Insecta > Lepidoptera > Hesperiidae > Metardaris > Metardaris cosinga. Next base: position 6,579 of record DWRE01000151.1, on the reverse strand, counting down.
CGGTTTCAAACTGCGGACGGGTGATGAAATAGGCTTCGTACTCATCAGGGTTGTAACCGCCACCAATGTCAGAGTGCGCACCAGGCAAAGCCAGTTCCGGCCACGCCGGCTTCACACTGTTCAATGCAAAGTTAAACCGGCATTCGTGCTGTGCGGTAATATGAAAAACCTTCTCGGCCACACCCGGACGCAGCACTATATTCACCTCGCCCGTATCGGCGCTGTGCGGATTGAACCCGTTGACCGGCGTACCAATACCAGCCACCGTATCAAATATCCCCAGAAAACGGGTTTTACCGCCAGGCGTACCTGAGAACTCAATACTTCCCAGACCGGCCTTGATGGCAGTGATAATAGCCTGATCCTGACTGAATACCCGGTTGGCAAAATGCCGTGCCGCCGCCGCTCCACGGCTGAAACCGAAAATATCAAACTGTAATTCCCTAACGATGCCGATATCGGTTCCGGATGGATTGGTTAAATAGTCTTTGATGGCGGCAACCAGTGCCCTCACTGCCTTTTCGGTTTTACTCACCACACCGGAGTTACCCCGGCCGGTGCCCATCCCGTAAGCACTGTCGCCTTCCCCGCTTTCCGTACCAATCCCCTCGATATAAATTGCGTTCTGACCCTGCTCACTATCAACGGGGAGGTTGGTAGAGTAAAGCGTATTGAGCCAGTGCACATTGGTGTAATAACCGAGATGACTTCCTGCCGCGAAGCCGCTGTGTCCGCTTTTTAGCTGAACACACTGGAAATAAGCTGACTGAGCATCGGCATTGTTCATCCCAAAATGCTCTCCGGAGCAGGCATCAAGGCTGGCGGCGGTATTATCCGCATTATTGCCGGTACCATCGAAAAATACCCCGATGGTCAGGGTAATTTCCCGCTTCTGCCTTTCCTTTTTGGCCGCCTGCGCGTGCTGCTCTGGTTCTGCTGCCAGTTTCTTCGCACTCTGAGCATACTGCGCTGGCTCCGCTGCCTGTCCGCTATTCATCAGCATTGAGCGTGGAGATATGGATGGGGCAACCGAAAGCGGCTGACTGCTCGCAACAAGACGATGGCTACCAACCGGACAACCACATGCCACACGATGGCCGTCAAGTGCCATTGGTACACCATAAAAACTTAAGTTTGCTTCCCCTTCGGCAATAAGCCCGATTTTCCCGCAAGCCGGGCACGATACCTTATGCCCTTTCAGCGCAACAGGAATACTATCACATGTGTAATGATTTCCCTGTACCCCCTCCAGTACCCGCCCCCCTGTGGTGGTCGTATCACCTTGGCAAATGACTGATATCCCCTGATAGTTCATCCCTCGGCTCATACCCTGCAAACCTCCTTGTAAGCCTCTTCCATGACAATACTCCATGTTTTATTATGGGTTGTATCCGGAACCAGACTAAACGCTCTACGACAAACTGTCAAAATTTGACCAATCTGAAGATGCAAGGAGACAGCATCATGTTTAACGTCAACATCACGAAATTGGCGCCAATGCGTATCATCGGCCTGCCACACACGGGGCCTTACGGGGAGATCAATCGGACCTTCACTGAGCTATACCAACTGGTGACGAGCCGCCAGCTTTTTCGTCCCGGCATACTGGGTGTTGCTATTTATTACGACGATCCTGACGTGACGCCGGTCGAAAAACTGCGTGCTTTTGCTGCCATTTCTGCCCCTACGGATGTCACAGCCGAAACGCCCCTCGTCGAGCAATTCACCCCGGGCGGCGATCATGCTGTTCTAGTTTTCCAAGGGCCGTATGTTGGACTGCACGATGCATATAAATGGTTGTTCGAGACGTGGTTGCCGGAGTCTGGGCGTACAATGGGAAATGCCCCTCCTTACGAGGTCTATCTCAACGATCCTTCCAACACGTCACCACCTGACCTATTAACTGAAATCCGCGTACCACTTGCCGAGGCTTGACAGAGTTACAAACATGCAATGTCGTCAACAAAGTTACTTTGCTTACCACCAGTACACAAAGATCTGCCCCGCCATTATTGATAACAGGCAGGTAAACACCTGCCTTAGCCTTCATTAAAACCTCTTGAAATTCGTTACGGTGCTACAGACTTACCATCGACGGTCACATTTCTGATCGCGTTGAAATGCCAAGGTGCATCTCCACGTAATTGGCTAAAAGTCACGTGGTCAAACTGGCTGTCTTCTAAGTCGCTAATGGCAGTTGGGGGCACATTATTGAAATGCACATTGTTGAAGCGAATCTGTCGGTGCCAGGCATTCTTTTCACTATTCCCTTTGATTTCGATTGCTGGCTTATCGCCCAATGTTCCCTGTACCGTGACGTTCTGTACGAGGAAATTATAAAATTGAGCCGGTTTTTTCGCCGCAGGGTAATCAATCTTGGCGTTAGGATCTGAATAATTCAACGTCAGGATCACCGGCTGGCGGAGGATATCCTTCATGGCATTATTGCGGAATGTGATGTTACGAGCACCACCGCCGATATCCGTGGTGCTCTTGGCGCGCAAACCGACATCGGTAAGGTAGATAACGTTGTTTTCCGCCAGAATATCCTCAATCCAAGCTCCGGTGTGGCTGCCCGTCACCACAGCGCCATGCCCCCGGCGCAGATAGTTGTTGAATAACCAAGCCCCTTTCATTGAAGGTTGCTCACGCGCTTTTTCCCCGGTTCCTGCCGCGAAGTTAATACAGTCATCACCCGTATCAAAGAAGTTATTCATGACTATCACATTCTGGCTGTTACCAAACTCAATACCATCGCCATTGTTAGCATCAAAGGTTTGATGAACCAGGTTATTAGCTGTCACATTGTGATTCTCCAACAGCATAACGCCGTGGAAAGCCGGATTGCGTGCTGTGAAATCGGCCAAATACACATTCTCAACGCCACGCAATGTCACCAGGCTAGATCGACGCTGCCCGTAAGCGATTTGTAACGGCACACCTTCGGCCACCGCTTTGGCGACCTGATGCTTAGCCAAGATGCCATCTTTATGGACTTCACTGTTTCTACTGGAAATATACTGTGGCAGACGGTTTCCCACTTCATCGACAATCTCAGCGGTTTTCTGGCGTAACCAGCCATTGCCGTCAATCACTCCTGGCCCAACAATGCGTATATTGCGGAAAGTTCCCGGCTCTACGTGTTCTGAATCGATGGCATTAAGCAAAGATGCTGGCCGCATTTCGGTAGAATAGCTATACAACCGGTAAGCTGGCGGGTAATCAGCAGGGTCATCAGAACCCAGCAAGGTAGAACCCGCTTGCAGGTTAAGCGTCATATCACTTTTCAACCATAGCGCCCCGGTTTTATAAACTCCCGCAGGAACATCAAGCCGGCAGCCAGGTTGGCAAGCATCAATCGCCCGTTGAATCGCTTTAGTATTTAACGTGCTGCTATCCCCTATAGCGCCAAAATCCGTGATATTGACCACGGTCGGTAACGGGGTGGTTTTTATCGTGACGCTTTGACTCGCGTCTGATAGCGAACCATCGGCATAGAGCGCTTTGACGGTAAACGAATACTGACTCTCGGGCTTTAAATCCGTTACTTTGAAATTCTGGATCACAATCCGCTGCGAAAAATTATCTTTGTCATTCGCATAAAAATGATTGATGTAAGGCTTGGCAGGTGAAAACCGATCGTTGTTTTCACTGGCTTTACCCAACAGTTTCCCTTCTGAATAAACCAGATAGTCAGCTATATCTCCGGTATCTTCTGGCGCTTTCCACACCAACATCAGGCTACTGTCATCAGCCGACAGAGCTGGGACATGCAATTGCTGCGGTGCTTGTTTATTTAGTGGAGCTGCAGACACCTGCGGAGTGGTTGCAATCAAACTGGTTGCCATAAGCAGAATCATAGTCTTAATCGTTATATAGGAAGGAGAGAGCTGTATTCTCATGGGGATCCCTTATCACTGGAAGAACAGTCAAGGTCGCTGTACCCAAAAGAATTGCAAGTTGCAGGCAAACAACAGCTGAACGGCAAACCGCCCCGCCGGCTCAGTTTAGACAGCGTCGGCACCAACAGAGTAAGGCAAACAAAACCCGCAGATTGAAAGGCTAGTAGGTATACAGCGCATTGAATACTAACCCTTTTACGGTTCAATTTAAATAAAAGAAACGATGTTTTACTAAAATAGATACCATGGTTTATTGTTTTGTGACAAGTGTCAAAAATGGATCACATAGCGCGAGTCCCCTCATCGCCAAAAACCTAGTGCCTGATACAATCCATGAAAACCCGCGGGAAGTTCTGGTTTCTCAAATCCCAATTTTGCAGAATATCAATATTCAAATTGTGTTCGCGCTGAAAAGCCAAGTATTAATGTTGAGAAATATTGAAGTGGCATTCAGCTCTGGAATGCCACTGTGCGTCCCTATCGATACCCGCTAGCTACTTCAACGCCAGTTCGGATCCTTCATTACCGAATAGCGACCACTGCCAAGGAAGGCGATGGCCAGCCCGGCAAAGAAATACACCGCCATATCTTCTGCTCCCCAGGCCCCAACCTTCGTCAGCATCAGCGCCTTGCCGGGATCGATCAGCAGGTAAGCCGCCAGCATGGTAAATGAAAACACCAACGCCGCCGGGCGGGTAAAAATCCCCAAAATAATCAACAGTGGTGCCACTAACTCACCGAGGAAAACGCCGTAACCGATAAATCCTGGCAGCCCATGTTGAGTCAGCAATCCCTGGATATAATCGATACCGCCGATCAGTTTATGCCACCCATGGAATATCATCATAATGCTGAACGCCAAACGCAGGATCAGCTTGCCCAAATCCGGACGATCCATGACACGATTAAACCAATTCACCATGTTGCACCCATTGAAAGTTAATGATAATCGCAATCAATCTAATCCTAAGTTGCATTTTTACAACGAAATTCGTAGTAAACCTTGATCTAACACATTAAATAAACTTTCATAAGAACCGACGCCATCTGCATGCTTGCCTCTTTAGATCGCGGCGTTATAGTAAGCCTGGAAAGAATTATCTTTCTATCTATAGGAGCTAAATGTTAATAATTGGCATTTTATGCTGGCATTGTTTTTTTGACAGCGAAACATCTCGCAATCATGGGAATTATATATCATTAAATACTTTATTAATGCTTAAGCTTGCGGAATATGGCCTCTCATACCATATTTATTACACTCTGAAGAATGTGGTGGATTAAGTGAAATAAAAAACTTAACCATGTACTTTACACGTAACATTCTGAATGAGCTTTTATTTTAATGGGATACCACGCGCCTGCGCAATGCTGGCACGCTCTGTGTATTTCATTTTATTTAGCATAGCAATTCACCGCTAATATAATTAGCCCGGGAAGTAAACGTTGTGAGCCTCACGTAACTGTTCGCCACCAGCGGTGGTCTCGCTTGCGCGCGGCACACACTATTCGTTCCAATTCAAAAAGTTAAAATGAATTAAATTACCGTTATTGTTATTACAATAGCGCACTTTTTAGTGCGTCTAAAAAACAAAAAATCATGAACATCCACGTTACTGGAGGCTCAGGGATTAATTCGCCCCATTAATCCACAGCAATAAATAACACGACTAATGCAACCTGTTTTATTGATTTTTCCCGGTGGCAGTAATAGGCCGCCATAATAAAAACCTATACAGGCAGCACCTTATGAGCGATGAACAACTTGCATCCGATGCGGCACTACAGCAATTTATCGATCTTTCCCGTTTATTAACCGGTTTTGACCGTTTTGAGTTACTCGGTACTGGCCAAGCAGCCTTTTATTATGACTGGGTACAAACGCACGCGGCAGAACGTTTTGCCACATTATTGGCGACCTACGGCGAACTTCCGGCAGATGCTGCACAGCACTCGTCCTTTGTAGAAACCCAACTGCTGGGTTCTGAAAAGTTGTCAACGTTGGTGAGCAGCATTATCAAGCTGTGGTACCTAGGCCAGTGGTATTCGCCAGACAACCCGAATGATACCCAGATCCCCAGTGCTAACAGCTATCAACAGGGCTTGGTGTGGGATGCGATTCATGCCCATCCACAGGGTGCCAAACAACAAGGCTTTGGTGCCTGGTCTGAACCGCCAGTAACCCCATCCACAGTGGTGAAACTATGAATATCATCACTCTTGAACAAGCAGAGACAACCGAGTACGACGTGGTGATCGTAGGTGGCGGGATCTCCGGCGCCATCGTTGCCAAAACCCTGACGCAAGCGGGAAAACGCTGCCTGATTGTCGAGGCCGGTACCGGCCTTGGGACGGATTACCAAGGCTATCTGGATTACCTCAACACCTTTTATACCGCCACCATCAAAATCCCCAATGCTCCCTACCCTGATAATCCCAATGCCCGCGAGCCGCTGGAAACCGATGTTACCAAAACACCGAACGACCAAGGTTACTTTGTCCAGCGAGGGCCGCTGCCATTCAGTTCGACCTACACCCGCTATCTGGGGGGCACCACCCTGCACTGGCTCGGAACCTCGCTGCGTATGCTACCAGAGGATTTTCGCCTGAAGTCGCTGTATGGCGTGGGTATCGATTGGCCGATCGATTACCAGGAGCTGGAACCGTGGTACCGCAA
>DWRE01000150.1:0-15823 GCA_018251075.1 Metardaris cosinga cedra | reverse complement strand
TCTTTCAAAAGATGGCGTCTATTTCCACGCTCGTTGCGCCAATTGGTCGTAATGGCGTTCCTGCTGGTGCTGTTACCGCTGTTGGTATTGGCTTATCAGGCCTACCAAATCCTGGATCATCTCAGCGCACAGGCGGCAGATATCAACCGTACGACGCTGGTGGATGCCCGCCGTAGTGAGGCAATGACCAGCGTGGCGCTGGAAATGGAGCGCAGCTATCGCCAGTATTGCGTACTGGTCGATCCGACCCTGGAGCGGCTGTACCAGAACCAGCGAAAACAGTATTCACAAATGCTGGATGCCCACGCCCCGATCCTGCCGGACGAACGTTACTACCAGACACTACGTAAACTGCTGACTCAGCTTGCCACCATCAAGTGCCAGAGCAGCGGGCCGGACAAGGACGCTTCACAACTGTTAGAGTCTTTTTCACATTCCAACGCCGAAATGGTCCAGGCCACCCGCACCGTGATTTTTTCCCGTGGGCAGCAACTGCAACAGGCGATCGCCGAGCGCGGCCAATACTTTGGCTGGCAGGCGCTGTTGCTGTTCCTGGTCAGCGTGCTGTTGGTGGTACTGTTTACCCGTATGATTATCGGGCCCGTCAAGGCCGTTGAGCGTATGATTAACCGCTTGGGGGAAGGGCGACCCATCGGCATGACGGCGTCCTTTAAAGGCCCACGTGAACTGCGTTCTTTGGCTCAGCGTATTGTCTGGTTGAGCGAGCGCCTGGCCTGGCTGGAATCACAGCGCCATGAGTTCCTGCGCCATATCTCTCATGAGCTGAAAACGCCGCTGGCCAGCATGCGTGAAGGCACCGAGCTGTTGGCCGATGGTGTGGCAGGCCCGCTCACCTCCGATCAGAAAGAGGTGGTGGCGATCCTCGATCAGAGCAGCCGCCATCTGCAATTGCTGATTGAGCAACTGCTGGATTACAACCGCAAACTGGCAGATGGCCCGTCGGAACATGAAAACGTCGAGCTGGAAGAACTGGTGGACATGGTGGTCGCCGCCCACAGTTTGCCAGCACGTGCCAAGATGATCCGCACGGAAGTCAAACTTGAGGCGGAAATCTGCTGGGCAGAGCCTACGCTATTAATGCGCGTACTGGATAATCTCTACTCCAATGCGGTGCACTACGGCAAGGAATCCGGTAACATTTGGATCCGCAGCCGCCAGGTCGGCCAACGGGTACAGATTGACGTTGCCAATACCGGCAGCGCGATCCCGCAAGCGGAACGAACCATGATTTTTGAGCCTTTTTTCCAGGGGAGTCACCAGAGAAAAGGGGCCGTTAAAGGAAGCGGACTGGGGCTGAGCATTGCACAGGACTGTATTCGCCGTATGCGAGGCGAATTGACATTAGTGGATCTCGCCGATGCCGACGTCTGCTTCCGTATTGAATTGCCATTAACCGCCGAGAATGAATAAATAATGTACACAGGGTCTAATCGCGCTTATCAATCGCAGACCGAAGGTTCACCGCGTGTTTCTCTACGCGCACCGCTCGGCAAACATTCGCTTTCTTTTTTGGGCACGATCCTTTTTGCCCCGTTTCTGCTGATCGGCTGTGTCGATCGTGCCGTCAGTAGCGGCCCGGCCCAGCAGCAACAGGAAGCGATCCCGGATACCAAGGTGGTGGATTACCGCATTGCACCTTGCGATACGCTATGGCAACTTGACGAAAAAGAAGCCTTGGAAAACTCACTCTTTTGGCTGCGGGCGATGGACTGCGCCGATCGTATCGGCTCCACGCAGGCCAGAGCCTTAGCGAAAACCCTGCCGGGCAACAATTGGCAGAACGTGTTCAAGCAAAGCATTTTGCTGGGCAGCGCTGAGCCAAGCTCGAGCGAGCGCCGCCAGATCATCGATCGTCTGAACAGCTATCGTCTCGAGTTCCCTAACTCGCTGCGTCCATTGCTGCAACTGTGGCGTCAGCAGCAGGCGTTGCAAGTGAGCCTGTTTGACGAGCGGGCGCGTTACCAGCACCTGCAGGAAAGTTCGGACAGCCAGATCGATTCGCTGCGCCAGAACCAGATCCATCTGCAGAGCCAGTTGCAGGAGACCTCCCGCAAACTGGAGAACCTGACCGATATCGAACGCCAGCTTTCCTCACGCAAACAACTGCAGGGGGAAATCCCGGAAAGCAGCGTGGCGCAGCCTAAAGCAGATGCCGCAGGCAAGCCCGCAGCACCTGCCAAAGTGGCCGAGCCCGCAGAGCCAGCCCCGGTGACTGAAACCGGTACCGCCTTGCCGGTAGAGCCGGAAGAGACCTACACGCCGCCCGCGGCTAACAAGGAGTCCCCAGCGCAATGACAGCTCGCAAACCGGCCAATCTTTTGTTGGTTGACGACGATCCCAGCCTGCTTAAACTGTTGGGAATGCGCCTGACCAGCGAAGGTTTTCACGTTACCACGGCGGAAAGCGGACAAGAGGCTTTGCGCCTGCTGGCCCGCGAAAAGATCGACCTGGTGATCAGCGATCTGCGGATGGATGAAATGGACGGCATGGCGCTGTTTGCCGAGCTCCAGAAATACCAGCCGGGGATGCCGGTGATCATTCTGACCGCACACGGTTCTATCCCGGATGCGGTGGCGGCAACCCAACAGGGGGTGTTCAGCTTCCTGACCAAGCCGGTCGATCGCGATGCGTTGTATAAGGCGATCGATGAAGCGCTGTCGCTGTCGTCGATCCCGGCCGGTGATGACAGCTGGCGTGAGGATTTTGTCACCCGCAGCCCGATTATGCTGCGGTTGCTTGAACAGGCCAAGATGGTCGCCCAGTCGGACGTCAGCGTGCTGATCAATGGCCAGAGCGGCACCGGCAAAGAGGTGCTGGCACAGGCCATCCATGCGGCCAGCCCACGGGCCAAGAAAGCCTTTATCGCCATCAACTGCGGTGCGTTGCCGGAGCAACTGCTGGAGTCGGAGCTGTTTGGTCATGCCAAGGGGGCGTTCACTGGTGCCGTCAGCAGCCGTGAAGGTTTGTTCCAGGCGGCAGAAGGGGGCACGCTGTTCCTGGATGAGATTGGCGATATGCCGCTCTCGCTGCAGGTAAAATTGCTACGCGTGTTGCAGGAACGCAAGGTGCGCCCACTGGGCAGCAACCGCGATCTGGATATTGACGTACGTATCATTTCCGCCACCCACCGCGATCTGCCTAAGGCGATGGTAAAAAACGAGTTCCGTGAAGATCTCTATTACCGTCTGAACGTGGTTAACCTGAAAATACCGGCGCTCAACGAGCGGGCCGAAGATATCCCGCTGCTGGCCAACCATCTGCTACGTGCTTCGGCGCTGCGCCACAAACCTTTTGTACGCAGTTTCTCCTCCGATGCCATGAAACGCCTGATGACCGCCAGTTGGCCCGGCAACGTGCGCCAGTTGGTGAACGTGATCGAGCAGTGCGTGGCATTGACCACGGCGCCGGTGATCAGTGAAGCGCTGGTCGAGCAGGCTCTGGAAGGGGAAAACACGGCGCTGCCGACCTTTGTCGAGGCGCGCAACCAGTTTGAATTACACTATTTACGTAAACTGTTGCAGATCACCAAGGGTAACGTCACCCAGGCCGCGCGCATGGCGGGCCGTAACCGTACTGAGTTCTATAAATTGTTGTCGCGCCATGAACTGGATGCCAACGATTTCAAAGAATGATGTTTTCTTTTCTGAACCTGCATGCGCAGGTTCTCAACAAAGTAGCCGGAATGATTTACACTCCGTTTTCTTTGTTGTGGCATGGCAGACCATAGAGATATGAGCAGATCACTTTCCATTGCGTTAGCCCAGCTGAATTTGCTGGTGGGCGATATTGAAGGCAACAGCGAGCGCATGTTGCAAACCGTGCAGGAGCAGCAGAAGGCGGGAGCCGATCTGGTCATGTTCACCGAACTGGCGCTGTCCGGCTACCCGCCGGAAGACCTGCTGTACCGTGATGATTTCTACCAGCGCTGTGATACTCAGCTAAGCCGCTTGCAGCAGGCCTCCGCCGATGTGGCGATCCTGGTCGGCCACCCGTGGCGTGAAGACGGCAAGCTGTATAACGCGCTGTCCCTGTTCTCTGAGGGGGCCTTGCAGGCCCGTTACTTCAAGCAACAGCTGCCTAACTACGGCGTATTCGATGAGAAGCGCTATTTCCATGCGGGCGATAAAAACTGCGTGGTGGAGCTGAAAGGTTATCGTCTGGGATTGCTGATCTGCGAAGATTTGTGGTTCCCGGAACCGGTCGATGCGGCGAAAGCGGCGGGGGCAGAGATCCTGCTGTCGATCAACGCTTCCCCGTATAACCGTGAAAAGCCGTATATCCGCAAAACCCTGATGGCGGGCCACTGCCAGCGTACCGGTCTGCCGTTGGTCTATCTGAATCAGATCGGCGGGCAGGACGAACTGATTTTCGACGGCTGTTCAAAAGTCTTTGATGCCGCTGGCAATATGACTCATCGCCTGGCGGCTTTCGCCGAGCAGGTGACGCTGCTTGAGTTCAAAGGCCTGGAAGTGGTGCCGATGACGGCTCCGGCGGCGGAGTTGCCACAGCTGGCGCAGGTATATGAAGCGCTGGTGCTGGCCGTACGCGACTATGTGACCAAGAACGGTTTCAAAGGTGCGGTGCTGGGCTTGTCTGGCGGGATCGACTCGGCGCTAACCCTGGCGATCGCCGTGGATGCGTTGGGCAAAGACAAGGTTCAGGCTTTGATGATGCCGTTCCGCTATACGGCAGACATCAGCATCGCCGATGCCAAGGAAGAGGCCGAAATCCTCGGCATCGAATTTGACATCGTCTCGATTGAACCGATGTTCGACGCCTTTATGGGCCAGCTCGCCCCGATGTTTGCTGATAGCGCACGGGATACCACCGAAGAAAACCTGCAGGCCCGCTGCCGTGGCGTGGTGCTGATGGCGTTGTCTAACAAACGCGGTAGCATCGTGTTAACCACGGGTAACAAAAGCGAGGTGGCTGTCGGGTATTGCACGCTGTATGGTGATATGGCTGGTGGATTCGACGTATTGAAAGATGTGCCGAAAACCCTGGTGTTCAAGCTTTCCGAATACCGTAATACTGTCTCCTACGTGATCCCTCAGCGGGTGATCGATCGTCCACCGTCTGCTGAACTGGCGCCGGATCAGCTCGATCAGGACAGCCTGCCACCGTATGACATTCTGGATGCTATTCTGGAAGGTTATGTCGAGCGCGATAAATCGGTTGCCGATCTGGTTGCTGAGGGCTTTGAAGAAGCCGTGGTGCGCAAGGTGATCCGCCTGGTGGATATCAACGAGTATAAACGCCGTCAGGCCGCCGTCGGGCCGCGCATTACCGCCCGTAACTTTGGCAAAGACCGCCGCTACCCGATCACCTCCGGCTTTGGCCGTAGAAATTGGTAATTAAGGAATAAAAATGAAAAAAATTGACGCGATTATCAAGCCCTTCAAACTGGACGACGTGCGTGAAGCACTTGCCGAAGTAGGCATCACCGGCATGACGGTGACCGAAGTTAAAGGCTTTGGTCGCCAGAAGGGCCATACCGAACTGTACCGTGGTGCCGAGTATATGGTCGACTTCCTGCCAAAGGTTAAAATCGAGATCGTAGTGGCTGACGATATCGTGGACACCTGTGTGGAAACCATCATGCAGACGGCGCAGACCGGTAAAATCGGCGACGGTAAAATCTTTGTCTTCGACGTGGCCCGTGTGGTGCGTATCCGTACCGGCGAGCAGGACGAAGAAGCGATTTAATCATTCGGCTGACAAGCCCAACAGGCTCACAACAAAGGCGCGGCTTAGCTGCGCCTTTGTTGTTTTTGTGCACTGCCTCCCTATTTGCGTTCTAAAAAAGCGAACGATATCGCGTTTTTCACACATTTCCTGATGGCTTACCGGTGAGCATCTACACTCAAACCAACTGTTTTGTTTGAGGTTGCTACCATGATGACGTTACGCCAAATCCGCCATTTTATTGCCGTGGCCGAAACCGGGTCGATCTCGGCGGCGGCGCAGGCGGTGTTTGTGTCACAGTCTTCGCTTACGCTGGCGATCCAGCAGTTGGAAACCGACATTGGTGTGCGGTTGTTTGAACGTCACGCCAAGGGAATGAACCTGACCCACCAGGGGCACCAGTTCCTGCGCCAGTCGTACCTGATCCTGGCAACGGTGGATAATGCCAAGCGCAGCCTGCAACTAGGCACCGAAAGCCTGAGTGGCAAATTGACCATCGGCGTCACCAGCCTGGTGGCGGGGTATTTCCTGGTTGAGCTGCTCAAGCGCTTCAAGTCTGCCTATCCCAACGTGACCATCCAGGTGATTGAGGACGAACGGCCCTATATCGAGCATTTGCTGGTGAGCGGTGAAATTGATATCGGGGTGCTGATCCTGTCGAACATTGAAGACCGCGATGCCTTACAGACCGAAGTGCTGATGCACTCCCCGTATCGCCTGTGGCTGCCGCCGCTGCACCCGCTGCTGGAGCACGAAAGCATAGGTTTGGCAGACGTTGCCAAACAGCCGCTGATCCAACTCAACGTTGATGAAATGGACGTTCATGCCCGGCGTATCTGGGGGAGAGCGGGCCTGAAGCCGGAGATCGCCATGAAAACTGCCTCCACCGAAGCGGTGCGCAGCCTGGTGGCGGCAGGCATGGGCATTGCCATCCTGCCGGATATGGCTTATCGCGCCTGGTCGTTGGAGGGCAATATGATTGAAGCGCGCAAGCTGGTGGATTTGCTGGAACCGCTGGATATCGGTCTGGCGTGGCGGCGTGGCAGCGCACGGCCTGAATTGGTGACGCCATTCCTCACCATTGCGCGGGAGAACAGCAAAACGAACATGACTGGCCTCAAGCCTTCGATTTAATCGAACGCTGCCTTCAGTATTTAGAATTTGTTGTCCGCAGTGCGCTCGCTTAGTCTGATTAAAACTAACTTATCACATTTAATTAACGTTTTTGTCACATGAGGCGGCGCAATGGCAGAGTTACAGTTGGTTTCAGGTTTGTCCTGTCGGCAATTCATTAACGGCGAATCGGTCGAGGGTGAAGGCCACCAGGAGACCATTGTTAATCCTGCCAACGGTGAAACTCTGGTTTCCATTGCCGAGGCAACGCCAACTCAGGTGGGTCACGCAGTTGCCGCCGCGCAGCGGGCATTTTCCCACTGGTCACGGACCACTCCCGCTTTCCGAGCAACAATCCTGCTGCGTATTGCCGATGCCATTGAACGGCAGGCAGAACATCTGGCGAGCCTTGAAGCGCTGAACTGCGGTAAACCTTTCCATCAGGCACTGAACGACGATCTCCCCGCAGCCATTGACGTATTCCGCTTCTTCGCCGGAGCCGTGCGCACCCAGCAAGGCCAGTTGGCCGGCGAATATGTCGAGGGCCATACCTCAATGATCCGGCGTGACCCGATCGGTGTGGTGGCCTCCATCGCGCCATGGAACTATCCGCTGATGATGGCGGCCTGGAAGATTGCTCCGGCGCTGGCCGCAGGCAACACCGTAGTTTTCAAGCCCTCCGAACATACCCCATTGACCATCCTGGCCTTGGTGCCTGCGTTGCAGGAAATCCTGCCGCCAGGCGTGTTGAACATTGTCTATGGCGGTGGCGAAGGGGTGGGTAGCCATCTGGTGGGTCATCCGCAGGTTCGTTTGGTTTCGGTTACCGGCGATATCGTTACCGGGCAAAAAATCCTGCAGGCGGCGGTCAAAAGCGTCAAGCGTACCCATCTGGAACTGGGCGGTAAAGCCCCGGTGATCGTCTGTGACGATGCCGATTTGGATGAGGTCGTCAGCAGTATCCGCACCTTCGGTTACTACAATGCCGGGCAGGATTGCACCGCGGCCTGCCGCATTTACGCCCAGGCAGGAATCTATCCGAAGCTGGTGGAAGCTTTGGGGGAGGCAGTCTCTAGCCTGCGCTTTGCCCGCAAGCGTGACGAAGATAATGAAATTGGCCCACTTATTAGCAGCCGCCAGCGTGACCGGGTGGCCAGCTTTGTCGAACGGGCCCTCAGCCAGCCACATATCGAATTGATCACTGGCGCGGCGGCGCACTCTGGCCCCGGCTTTTACTACCAGCCCACGCTATTGGCTGGCTGCCTGCAAACCGATGAAATCGTCCAGCGTGAAGTGTTTGGCCCGGTGGTCAGCGTGACGCGTTTCGACACCCTGGAGCAGGCGGTGACCTGGGCCAATGACTCCGAATACGGTCTGGCCTCCTCGGTCTGGACACAGAATATCGACCGCGCGCTGCATATCGCGGCGCATTTGCAATATGGCAGCACCTGGATCAATACCCACTTTACGCTGGCGAGCGAAATGCCCCACGGTGGCTTAAAGCGCTCCGGCTACGGCAAAGATCTCTCCAGTGATTCATTACAGGATTACAGCGTTGTCCGGCACGTGATGGCGAAGTTCAAGGCTTCCTTCTAGCCACACGGCCGATAAAAAATCGGCGGCAACCGTTCCTTGCCGCATATCTACTGCAACACAGGGGTAATTACGATGGGAAAAACACACGCAATCACCACAGTCACCGCGCTCTGTATGACGATCCTTTGCGGTATGGCTCAGGCCGCTGATACGCCACAGCAGTTGGGCAAAGGGGAAGGGCGGTTGGACATTATCGCCTGGCCCGGTTACATCGAACGTGGTCAGTCCGACAAGAATTACGACTGGGTGACCCAGTTTGAGAAACAGACCGGCTGTGCGGTGAATGTGAAAACCGCCGCGACCTCGGATGAAATGGTCAGCCTGATGGCGAAAGGCGGTTACGATCTGGTAACCGCTTCTGGCGATGCGTCGTTGCGCCTGATCTTCGGCAAACGCGTGCAGCCAATCAATACCGCGCTGATCCCTAACTGGAAGAATATCGACCCACGCCTGATAAACGGCCCTTGGTACAACGTGGCGGGCAAAACCTACGGTACGCCGTATCAGTGGGGGCCAAACCTGCTGATGTATAACACCAAAACCTTCCCGACGCCGCCAGACAGTTGGGCCGTGGTGTTCCAGCAGCAAAACCTGCCGGACGGCAAGACCAATCAGGGCCGGGTGCAGGCTTACGACGGCCCAATCTATATCGCCGATGCGGCTCTGTTCCTGAAAGCGACTCAACCCCAGCTTGGCATCACCGACCCTTACCAACTGAACGAAGAGCAGTATCAGGCGGCACTGAAACTGCTGCGCAGCCAGCACGCGCTGATCCACCGTTACTGGCATGACACCTCGGTACAGATGAGCGATTTCAAAAACGAAGGCGTGGTGGCCTCCAGCGCCTGGCCATACCAGGCCAACGCCCTGAAAGGCGAAGGCCAGCCTATCGCTACCGTATTCCCGAAAGAAGGGGTTACCGGCTGGGCAGATACCACCATGTTGCACGCCGAGGCCAAGCATCCAAGCTGCGCCTACCAGTGGATGAACTGGTCGCTGGAGCCGAAGGTACAGGGTGACGTTGCGGCCTGGTTTGGTTCGTTACCAGCGGTTCCAGCTGGTTGCAAAGCCAGCACCTTGCTCGGTGACAAAGGGTGTGAAACCAACGGCTTCAACCAGTTCGACAAGATTGCCTTCTGGAAAACGCCACAGGCCGAGGGCGGCAAGTTCGTCCCTTATAGCCGCTGGACACAGGACTACATCGCCATTATGGGCGGTAGATAACTCTCATTGCTCTCACCTGCGAGCGCCAGACGGCTCCCTCTCCCTTTGAGAGAGGTTGGGTGAACTGCTGGACTATATCGCCATTACGGGCGGTAGATAACCACCACTGTTCTCACCTACGAGTGCCTGACGGCTCCCTCTCCCTTTGAGAGAGGTTGGGTGAACTGCTGGACTATATCGCCATTACGGGCGGTAGATAACTACCACTGTTCTCACCTACGAGTGCCTGACGGCTCCCTCTCCCTGTGGGAGAGGGTTGGGGTGAGGGGCAACATTTTGGAGCGTACATCATGACCATTGCTGTGCAGTTTATCGATGTCTCGCGCATTTTCGGCGATGTTCGCGCCGTAGATCGGGTTTCTGTTGAAATACAGGACGGCGAGTTTTTCTCCATGCTTGGGCCTTCTGGCTCGGGTAAAACCACCTGCCTGCGGTTGATTGCCGGCTTTGAGCAACTGAGCTCCGGCTCCATCCGTATTCATGGGCAAGAGGCGAGCAATTTGCCGCCTTATCAGCGCGATGTGAATACCGTGTTCCAAGATTATGCGTTGTTCCCGCACATGTCCGTGCTGGAGAACGTGGCTTACGGCCTGATGGTGAAAGGCGTGGCTAAGCGTGAACGACTGGCCAGGGCGAATCAGGCATTGGAAAGCGTGGCATTGGGGTTTGCTGCCGAGCGTAAACCGGCGCACCTTTCCGGTGGCCAGCGTCAGCGCGTGGCTCTGGCTCGTGCATTAGTCAATCGCCCACGCGTACTGCTGCTGGATGAGCCGCTCGGGGCGTTGGATCTGAAACTGCGCGAGCAGATGCAGGGGGAGTTGAAGAAGCTGCAACGCCAACTGGGCATCACCTTTATCTTCGTCACGCACGATCAAAGCGAAGCCCTGTCGATGTCCGATCGGGTGGCGGTATTTAACAATGGCCGTATTGAGCAGGTAGATGCGCCACGCGAACTGTATATGCGGCCAAGAACGCCGTTTGTTGCCGAGTTTGTCGGCACGTCCAACGTGGTACGCAGCGAACTGGCGGAACGGTTGCTGGGGCAATCGGCCACCTTCTCGATCCGCCCGGAGCATATCCGCCTGCTGGATCAAAGCGGCGCAACGCAAGGGGAAGTTCAGGTTCAGGGCACCTTGCAGGATATCCATTACCAAGGGGCGGCGACACGCTATGAAATCGCCCTGAGCAGCGGTGAGAAACTGCTGGTCAGCCAGGCTAATCCGCAGTGGCAGGCCGTGGCACAGCAGCGCCTGATCGGCCAGCCGGTCACCGCCTGTTGGGCCAGAGAGGCAATGGTGCCACTGCTGGAGGAGAGGTGAGATGGACATGAGCATCGAGCAGCCGGCAGCGCCCGGCGGTAAAATTCGCGCGATTTCAACCTACCTGTACCGCAAGCCAACGCTGTATCTGCTGTTATTGCTGGTGCCACCGCTGCTGTGGTTTGGGGCGGTGTATCTGGGCTCGTTGCTGACCTTGCTGTGGCAGGGTTTTTACACCTTCGACGATTTCACCATGACGGTGACGCCGGATCTGACCTTTGCCAACCTGAGCGCGCTGTTCAACCCGGCCAACTACGACATCATCGTGCGTACGCTGACCATGGCAGTGGTGGTTTCGCTGGCCAGTGCGGTATTGGCATTCCCGATCGCCTATTACATGGCCCGCTATACCAGCGGCAAGGTGAAGGCGTTCTTTTATATCGCCGTGATGATGCCGATGTGGGCCAGCTACATCGTTAAAGCCTATGCCTGGACGCTGCTGCTGGCGAAAGACGGCGTGGCCCAGTGGTTCCTGCAACATATGGGGCTGGAGCCGGTATTGGCGAGCATTCTGAGCATTCCCGGCGTAGGGGGTAATACGTTATCCACTTCCGGTCTTGGGCACTTCCTGGTGTTTGTCTATATTTGGCTGCCGTTCATGATCTTACCGATCCAGGCGGCGTTAGAGCGCTTGCCACCTTCGTTACTGCATGCTTCTGCGGATCTGGGGGCTCGCCCATCGCAGACGTTCCGCTATGTGATCCTGCCACTGGCGGTACCGGGTATCGCAGCCGGTTCCATCTTTACTTTTTCGCTGACGCTGGGCGACTTTATCGTGCCGCAGCTGGTGGGGCCGCCGGGCTACTTTATCGGCAGCATGGTGTATGCCCAACAGGGGGCGATCGGCAATATGCCGATGGCGGCCGCCTTTACGCTGGTACCGATCGTCCTGATCGCCATTTATCTCTCGATTGTGAAACGCCTGGGGGCCTTCGATGCACTCTGAACGCGCGCCGTTAGGGCTGAAACTGGCCGCCTGGGGTGGCCTGATCTTCCTGCACTTCCCGATAGTGATTATCGCCATGTACGCCTTCAACACCGAAGACGCGGCGTTCAGCTTCCCACCGCGGGGTTTTACCCTGCATTGGTTCAGCGTGGCGGCGGGGCGGCAGGACATTATTGATGCGGTACTGCTTTCGGTGCAGATCGCCTGCCTGGCCACGGCGATTGCGCTGGTGCTCGGTACGTTGGCAGCAGCGGCGCTGTATCGCCGGGACTTCTTCGGCAAGGACAGCATTTCGTTGCTGCTGCTGTTACCTATTGCCTTGCCGGGGATTGTCACCGGTCTGGCGCTGCTGGCGGCGTTTAAGGCGCTGAATATCGAACCGGGGATCATGACGATCGTCATCGGCCATGCCACCTTCTGCGTGGTGATCGTGTTCAACAACGTGATTGCCCGCTTCCGCCGTACCTCACACAGCCTGATCGAAGCCTCGATGGATTTGGGGGCTGATGGCTGGCAGACCTTCCGTTACGTGATCTTGCCGAATCTGGGCTCGGCACTGTTGGCGGGGGGGATGCTGGCGTTTGCCCTGTCATTTGACGAAATCATCGTGACCACCTTTACCGCCGGGCACGAACGTACGCTGCCGCTGTGGCTGCTGAATCAACTGGGCCGCCCACGTGATGTGCCGATCACCAACGTGGTCGCGCTGTCGGTGATGGTATTGACGATGTTCCCGATCCTGGGCGCGTACTACCTGACCAAAGGCGGAGAAAGCGTCGCTGGTAGTGGTAAATAACATCCCCTTCGTCTTTCAAGCCATAGCGTTGTTGGCTGCGAGCGTAAACCCCAGTCACTTATTTTGTATAAGCTCCTGGGGATTTACGCTCTTGCCGCCTAGCTATGACTTGAAATCCATTGGGGATGGGAACTGTATTTCTAAGAATGAATAACCAGGTGTTTGCCATAAAGGCAGGCACCGAATTACGCCAACATTTTCAAAGGATAACCCTATGCAAAGCCAACTGCTGATTAATGGTCAACTGGTTACCGGCCAGGGCGAAAAGTTGCCGGTCTACAACCCGGCGACGGGAGAAGTGATTGTGCAGGTGGCCGAGGCCAGCGCACAGCAGGTTGAAGAGGCCGTGCTGGCCGCCGATGCGGCGTTTGAACAGTGGGGGCAAACCACCCCGAAAGAACGTGCTGAGCACTTACTGGCGCTGGCGGACGTGATTGACCAGCATGCGGAAACCTTCGCCAAACTGGAATCCCTCAACTGCGGCAAGCCTTATCACTGCGCGTTGAATGACGAATTGCCTGCTGTGGCCGATGTCTTCCGCTTCTTTGCCGGTGCCAGCCGTTGCCTGAGTGGCATGGCGGCCGGTGAATATCTGGCGGGGCACACTTCGATGATCCGCCGCGATCCGCTGGGTGTGGTGGCTTCGATTGCTCCCTGGAACTACCCGCTGATGATGGCCGCCTGGAAGTTGGCACCCGCGTTGGCGGCGGGGAACTGCGTGGTGATCAAACCTTCTGAACAGACGCCGCTAACCACCTTCAAGCTGGCCGAACTGGCCGCTGGCGTGTTTCCGCCGGGCGTACTCAACGTGTTGTTTGGCCGTGGTGCCAGCGTGGGCGATGTGCTGACCGGCCATGACAAGGTGCGCATGGTGTCTCTTACCGGTTCTATTGCTACCGGCGAGCATATCATTGCCCACACCGCACCTGGGATTAAACGCACCCATATGGAGCTGGGAGGCAAAGCGCCGGTAATCGTCTTCGATGATGCCGATATCCAGCAGGTTGTTGACGGTATTCGCACCTTCGGTTTTTACAATGCCGGGCAGGATTGCACAGCCGCCTGCCGGATCTATGCGCAAAAAGGCATTTACCCACAACTGGTGAAAGCGCTGGGTGAAGCGGTGGCCAGCTTGAAGATCGGGCCTCCGGAAGACAGCAGTACCGAATTAGGGCCGTTGATCACTTCCCAGCATCTGGAGCGAGTGATTGGCTTTGTTGAGCGAGCCAAAGCACTGCCTCATATCCAGGTGGTCACCGGGGGCGAAAAAGTCGCTGGCCCTGGCTTCTATTTCCAACCAACGCTGTTGGCAGGCGCACGCCAGGAAGATGAAATCGTCCAGCGCGAAGTGTTTGGCCCGGTAGTGACGGTGACGGAATTCGACGACGAAGCGCAGGTGCTGGCCTGGGCCAACGCCTCCAATTACGGCTTGGCTTCCTCCTTGTGGACGCGGGACGTAGGGCGTGCCCATCGCCTGAGCGCGCGTTTGCAGTATGGCTGCACCTGGGTCAACACCCACTTTATGCTGGTGAGCGAAATGCCGCACGGCGGGCAGAAGCTGTCTGGCTATGGCAAAGACATGTCGATGTACGGGCTGGAGGATTACACCACCATTCGCCACGTGATGTTCAAACACTAATCTGCTTGATCTGGCAGGATTTATACGCACAATAACGCGGCTCTCAGGCTGGCTTCGGCTGGCCTGATAATAATAAAGAATAAAAGGACGCTTTTATGGCTATCACCCGTCGCGATTTTCTTAATGGGGTGGCGATCACCATCGCCGCCGGGCTAACGCCGATGCAGATCCTGCGCGCATCGCCGCAAGCCGCCCATCAAACTCTGTATTACCCACCCGCGTTAACAGGCCTGCGTGGCAATCACCCAGGCTCATTCGAACATGCCCACCAACTGGGGCGTGATGGCAAAACCTTTGATTTTGGCCGCCTGCCGATCGAGGAGGAATTCGATCTGGTGGTCGTCGGCGCTGGTATCAGCGGACTGGCGGCGGCCTGTTTCTGGCAGCAGATGAAGGGCAAAAAGCAACGTATTTTGCTGATTGATAACCATGATGACTTTGGCGGCCACGCCAAACGTAACGAATTCAGCAGTGAGAACGGTACTCTCCTTGGCTACGGGGGCAGCGAATCGCTACAGTCGCCGCGTTCCAACTTTAGCCCGGTCGCCATGGGGTTGCTGAAAAATCTGGGCGTTAGCCTGGACGGTATGGAAAAGGCCTTCGACACCACCTTCTATCCGGACCTGAATCTCAGCCGTGGCGTCTACTTCGATCGCCAGAACTTTGGCATTGATAAGGTGGTGAGTGGCGATCCGGGCCGAGTGGTGGCGGATGATATTCCGCGCGATCGTCTCAATGGTCGCTCTTATGAAGATTTTATCAACGACTTCCCGTTGCCGCAGGCCGATCGCCAGGCCTTGATTGCGCTGCACACCGTCGAAAAAGACTACCTGCCGGGGCTGAGCCAGGAAGAGAAGGTGGCCTGGTTGGACAAGCACAGCTATAGCCAGTTCCTACGTGAGAAAGTGGGGCTGAGCGAAATGGCGATCCGCTATTTCCAGCAAACCACCAACGATTTTCAGGCCGTCGGCATTGATGCGACCTCATGCAGCGATGCCCGAATCTGTGATCTACCGGGCCTCAACGGCATGAACCTGCCGCCGCTGGATGAGGAATCGCAGGCCGATCTTGACGATCCCTATGTATTCCACTTCCCGGATGGCAATGCCACGCTGGCTCGCCTGATGGTGCGCCATTTGATCCCGGCGGTGGCACCGGGTGGCAAAGATATGAACGATATCATCCTGGCGCAGTTCGATTACAGCCAGCTGGATCGTTCCGAGTCGCCGGTAAAACTACGCTTGAACAGCACCGGGCTGCACGTGGCCAACGTGGGTGATAAGGCCGAGGTGGCCTATATCAACGGCGAGAAGATGGTCAAAGTGCGTGCCGGGCAGGTGGTGATGGCCGGTTACAATATGATGATCCCTTATCTGATCCCGGAAATGCCTCACGAGCAGCAAGAAGCGCTGAAGCAGAACGTCAAATCGCCGTTGGTGTACAGTAAGGTGGTGATCCGCAACTGGCAGCCGTTTATCAAACTG
>DWRE01000149.1:0-15931 GCA_018251075.1 Metardaris cosinga cedra | reverse complement strand
AACAATCCTTTTGCAAGATGCCCCTGTATTCCCAAGGACTCTGGTTTCATTTTCGGTACTATTGGTCATTATTGCCATTCCGATTATGTATTTTTCTCCAAGATTAAAATATCTATCACTCGTCCCTCTAATCACCGTTTTTGCATTCAGTGCTCAGCTAAGCAGCGCCATGAAGTCACAGCGTGAATATGAAGATTTTGTTTTTAACTTGATTGCCAGAGAAATGCTGAGCTACCCAAACATAGAGTCTATCGGCACTACTGGGCAAGTGAATATTAACGAAAGAACAAAATTAATCATGGAAAACAAGCCGCTGATTGGCCATTTTCTTAGCCCGGCCTCTGAGTTTATTGCGTCTTTCCAGTTGATTAATAAGGGGTTAACGCAAACATTGCATGGTTACGGTGATGAGCAAGCCAATATGGATAGACTTGCAGGGATGATAGAAAAAGGTATTAAACCTGTATCCTCTAATAAGGACTATTCGTTATACGTTTCTGGCAATGAGGCCATAGTCACATTGGGAGTCACTAAACAGTAACTATTTATTATTAGCTCTATATTTTTAACAGAGCCTATAAATTTAATTTGCCTGTATCAAGCGGTTAACCAGGCCTGAGTTCGGTATTCAAACGGACTCAGGCTGGCCTGACAGGCTATTGCTTGGCTACTTCTCTATGCTTTCTCAGGAAAATTATCCATCAATATATAGCTGGCATCCTTACGTTTATGTTGATCGATCAGCGGCACCAGGCGTTTAAAGTGTTCACTCGCGCAGTGAGCCTCCAACGCCGCGCGATCGGGCCACTCTTCGATAAAGATAAAGTGCCCGGCATCCTTTTGATCGACATACAGATCATAGGCGATGCAGCGGGGTTCCTGCTTGGTGGCTTCAACCAGCTCTTGATAAAGCGGTAACACCGTTTCTATCGCTTCAACCTTGATAAAATCTTCGGCAATGACTTTCAGCATTTTTATTTCTCATCTACTTTGACAACCCGGGTATTGCGTAGGTTGAGTTCTTGCCCTGCATGGCCGATTGGCGTCATGCGAGGTATTGGCTGGCCGCTGTCGTTTTCCACCAGGCGTGAATAGTCCTCTCCTGCCGCAAAAAGATGATCCTCTCCCCATTGGCGCAGTGCGACGATAATCGGGAAGATTTCGCGGCCTTTATCGGTCAGCAAATACTCCTGATAGGCGCTGCCATCGGCGGCAGGGCTCACTTGCAAAATCCCCTGGGTGACCAGCGTGCGTAGCCGAGTGGAAAGAATATTCTTTGCCATCCCCAGATTCTTTTGAAACTCACTAAACCGGCTAATACCGTCAAAGGCGTCGCGGATGATCAACAGTGACCACCAGTCACCCAGCACATCCAAGGTTCGTGCTACCGGGCATTGAGCATCCTCAAGGCTTTTTCGTTTCATGCTGCGGCTCCAGAATTATTCTGGTTGCATTATAAAACCTCTTTCACTAAAGTGCATTGAGTTTAATAATGAAACCACTTTTAATGAGGCGCTTGATGAGTGATAAACCGCTGGAAGCCTTCCGCTCGCAATCTGTTGAGCTTTTACCTTCGTCACTGGTGCTGCTGTTGGCAGCAGCCTGCGCTTTCAGCGTGGCCAATGTTTATTACGCGCAACCGCTGCTTGATGCCATTGCGGTGGATTTTAATATCAGCCTGGCAAGAGTAGGGATGGTGATCGCGGCGACCCAGGTCGGCTGTGCCTGTGCGCTGTTATTGGTGGTTCCTTTGGGGGATTTGCTGGATCGCCATCGCCTGCTGGCGGTGCAGCAAATACTGTTGATTGCTGCGTTGCTGATGGTTGTTGTGTCTAGTAGTAGTCTGGCACTACTGGCGGCCATGCTGCTGGTGGGGCTATTGGGAACCGCGATGACGCAGGGATTGATCGCCTTTGCCGCTACGTTGGCCTCCCCGCAGGAACGTGGACGCGTGGTGGGGGCCGCTCAGGGCGGAGTGGTGATGGGTTTACTGCTGGCGCGCACTCTCTCTGGGTTACTGGCGGATATCGGCGGTTGGCGAACGGTCTACTTTTTCTCAGCAGCGATTACCCTGATATTGCTTCCTGTTCTGGCTCGTTTATTGCCAAAGCAGCCAGCTTGCGAGTTGAAGTTAAGCTATTGGCAACTGCTGAGCTCAATGCTGGGCCTGTTGCGCCATGACCGGATTTTGCAGGTACGCGGTATGTTGGCGTTGCTGATGTTCGCGGCATTCAGCATCTTCTGGAGCACGCTGGTTCTCCCCTTGAGCCAGCCCCCATTTCTTTTTTCTCATTCGACCATTGGTGCATTTGGGTTGGTAGGGGCAGTTGGTGCGCTAGCGGCGATGAGGGCCGGGCATCTAGCGGACCAAGGCTGGGGGCAGCTAGCTAGCGGGATGTGCCTGTTGTTGCTGATGATCGCTTGGTTGCCGCTTGGGTTGATGGAGCGAGGAATGGCGTACCTGATTGGCGGTATCATCTTGCTGGATCTGGCCGGGCAGGCAATCCATGTCCTCAACCAGAGTATGATTTTCACTGCGCATCCGCAGTCCCACAGTCGTCTGGTTGGGTGCTACATGCTGTTTTATGCCGTCGGCAGTGGGTTGGGGGCGTTTGC
This sequence comes from Metardaris cosinga cedra, assembly GCA_018251075.1. Taxonomy (NCBI): domain Eukaryota; kingdom Metazoa; phylum Arthropoda; class Insecta; order Lepidoptera; family Hesperiidae; genus Metardaris; species Metardaris cosinga. Next base: position 13,315 of record DWRE01000149.1, on the reverse strand, counting down.
CGGTAGCCATATTTATGCGTGGGCGGGGTGGCATGGCGTATGCTGGCTGGGCGGCTCGGTAAGCCTGGTGGCATTGCTGTTTTGGTGGCGCACGCTGAAATATTGCCGTTGACCCTTCCGTGCGCTAGTGAAGGTTTATCCAGCAGCTTTTTTTTCCGCCATACCCTGGATAAACAGCAATCCCAACGCAATGACGACCGGAATAAACACCAGCATATTCAGCCAGAACCAGCCGAGAATATGCATCATCTGCCCAGATAACAGAGAGGCTAATGCGGTGGTGCCGAAGACAAAAGAGTCATTCAGTGATTGAACCTTCAGCCGTTCTTGATGTGTGTAACAAGCGCTCAGCATGACGGTCGCGCTGACAAAGCCAAAGTTCCAGCCGACGCCAAGCAGAATTAATCCTCCCCAGAACCAGATGACCTCGGTGCCTATCATGGAAACCGCAGCGGCGCAGGCCGTCAGCAATAGCCCGCTGGCGCAGACGTTACGTGGCCCGAAACGCGATATCAGCCGGCCAGTGATAAACGCCGGCGCGTACATGGCCAGAATATGCCATTGGATCCCTAATGTGGCAGTGGACAGGCTGTGTCCGTGATGGATCATCGCCAGCGGCGTTGCGGTCATCATAAACGTCATCAGCCCATAAGAGACCAAGGCTGCCACTGCGGTGGTGATAAAGCGCAATGAACCGGCGATTTCCCCCAGAGAGCGAATTTTATCTGTTGATGTTGTTTGAACGGGGTCGGAAAGCGGGTTTTGTTGAGCCGCCAAGCGAGCGGTCATGCGCCGCATTTGCCATAAAAGCAGCAACGCAATCAACGCCAGCAGAGACTGCCCGAGGAAACTGGCCGACAGGGGAACTGGCAACAGATTTTGCGTCCAGATCACCAGTTGTGGGCCAATCACTGCTGCTAACAGTCCGCCAAGCATAACCCGGGAGATCGCCACGGGTTGCTCAGGTTTGGTGACATAATCCGTTACCGCAAAACGGTAGCTTTGCACGCACGCCGCGTAACCCCCGGCCATCAGACAGCCCAGACAGAACAGGATGAAGGAGCCGTTTATGACGCCCCATGCAGCTATTATCCCACCGATGAACGCACTGAGCGCACCAAGTGTATAGGCGTTAACGCGCCCAAAGCGGGCTATCAGGGCTCCTACAGGTAACACGGACAAGGCCAGGCCAATGTTGAAGAGACTGACCGGCAGCGTGGATAAGGCTTTATTACTGCTTAATGTCTCACCCACCAATCCGCCCAGTGAGATGATAATCGCAGGTGAGGATGCACCTATCGCCTGAAGGGCAAAAAGCAGATGTACGTAGCGCTTTGTTTGTGCGCGGTAGGTGTCTATCCCTGTATTGACGCCAGCCGGATCCACGATGGCTATTCCTTGATTGGTTATGGGGAGTGAATGCACTGAATGAATCAGGCGCTATGCCCATGACGCCTGATTCGGTAATAGTAATCAATAGTACCCTAGCAATTTCCACCAGGCGAGGCCGACAACGAAGATCAGAATGACGTTGAACGTCACCACACAAAAGTTGATTTTGTAGAAACGTGGCCGTTCAAAATATCCCTGAGCGAAGTAAATGGGGCCAGGGCCGCCGCCATATTCGGTATTTCCCCACATCAAATTGCTGAAAATACCAAAACAGATGGCAACCATCATCGGTGGCGCGCCAGCAGCGATAGCGGTAGCCGCGAACGGTGCATACAGTGCAGCGACATGGCCGGAGGCCGTGGCAAACAGATAATGCACATAAATATACAGTATCCCCAGAATGACAAACGTCTGCATTGCGCCAAAACCGCTAATAGTGGTTTCGAGCTTGGTGGTCATCCAACTGATAAAACCGAGGCTGGATAGCCCGCCCGCCAGGCTGATGATGACGCTGAACCAGATCACCGTATCCCACGCGGCCTGATCTTTAAGCAGGTCTTTCCAACTCACGGCATGAGTAGCAAACAGATAGGCAGCCAACCCCAGCCCTACCGTGGTGGCCGATAACCCTGTCAGCAGACTGGTGCCCCAGCCCAGCAGCGCCAAGATAAAACCCAGCGCGACCTTTTTTTCAACGCCTGACATAGCACCCAGCTCATTGAGGGCACGGCGTCCCATGTCTTTCGCTTCCGGGGTCTTTTTAAGTTCCGGGTTCAAGATCTTATAGACCAGCAGTGGCATCAGGAAAAAGCACACCATGGCGGGAACGACCGCGGCCACGAACCAGCCACCCCAGGTTATTTCTACCCCCAACGAATCTTTTGCCAGGCTGCCCACCAGTGGGTTCGCCGCCATACCCGTCAGAAATATGGCACCGGTAATGGGGGTGAACTGGAAGCACACCATAATCAGAAAGTCGCCGATCTTTTTACCGCTCTTACCTGGAGTTGATCCTAAGACTTCATTGATAGAGCGTACGATGGGAAAGATGATGCCTCCCGATCTGGCGGTTACCGATGGCATGGCCGGAGCCATAATCAGATCGGATACCCCTAGCGAGTAGGCAATCCCCAGGCTGCTGCCACCAAATAGTGACAGCATTTTATAGGCGATACGCTTGCCCAAGCCGGAGGTAACGAACCCCAGTGACAGGATATAAGCACAGAAAATCAGCCATACTGTCCCACTGGCAAAGCCGGATAAGGCTTTAGCCTCCGTCAGGGTTCCAGTAAAAATGGCTACGCAAAGCGCGACCAGCATGACTGCCCCGGAGGGCAGTGGTTGAGTCAGAATAGCCGCAATAGTTGCTGCAAAGATGGCGAACATCTGCCAAGCCTGCGGTGTTAATCCCTCGGGGACCGGGTAAAGCCAGATCGCCAAGCCTAAAAGCAGTGGGATCAGGGTAGCGATAGCTTTTTTCTTTCTGTCGGGTGATCCTGCTGACATAATTATCTCCTTATACAAGGATTGAATTTCCTGCGGATGCGTTAGCCCTGTTTGGCTGATTGCTGTACTGCCCGATCCACCATTTGCGGTGCCATACCCAAATAATTGGTCGGGTCGGTAAGCTGCTCAATCAGCTCTGGCTGCAGACGACTGGCAATGGCCGGTAACGCGTTCAGCACATCGGCGAGGCGTCCTCCCTGTTCATTGACAATGCGGCAGGCGTCATACACCACATCATGGGCATCCTGGCGGCCAATATAAGGTGCAAGCCCCATCATCACGGCTTCGGCTACGATCAACCCATTCGTCATGTCCAGGTTTTTTGCCATGGCAGCTTCATCCACAATCAGCCCACCGAGCATAAATCTTGCCTGCTTCAGTGCACCGGCGCTGAGAATGAAGCTTTCTGGGATGGCTATCCATTCGGCATGCCAGGGCCCGGTAGCGCGCTCCAGATCCTGGACCATCGCATCCAACATCAACCCAGCCTGCTGACGGACTCCTTTGGCGCAGGCCAGCATAAGCTCACTGGATATGGGATTGCGTTTTTGCGGCATGGTACTGCTGGCACCACGGCCTTTGACGAAGGGTTCATAGAGTTCGCCGAATTCGTTTGAGGCCATTAGCATGACGTCATAGGCGATTTTGCCCAACGATCCGGTGATCAGGCCCAACAGGTTAACGGCTTCGGCAAAACCGTCGCGTGCTACATGCCAGGTGGAGTCCGGGGTGCCCAGCCTCAGCTCTTCCATCATCGCCTGCTGCACAGCCAGCCCCTTATCCCCCAGCGATGCCAACGTCCCGGCGGCTCCGGCGAATTGGCCTACCAGGACGCGTGGGCGGGCTTGCGCCAGGCGTTCGGCGTGCCGATCAAACATATTGAGCCAGATTGCTGCCTTATAGCCGAAGGTGATCGGCAAGGCTTGCTGCAAATGGGTGCGTCCGGCCATTGGGGTGGTTCGGTAGCGCTGTGCCATGTCAGCCAGAATGCGGCGTAGTTCGTTGATATCGGTTTCGATAAGTTCGAATGCATCGCGGATTTGCAGGACTACTGCGGTATCCATAATATCTTGTGTCGTTGCCCCCCAGTGAACGTATCCCCCTGAGCTGCCAGCCTGCTTCGATATCTGATGCACCAACGGTAAAATGGGATAGCCAACGATTTCGGTTTCATGACGCAGTAGGTCAAAATCCAGCGTGTCCGCACTGCATCTGGCCGCAATTTCCTCTGCGGCTTCCACTGGGATCACCCCACAGCGAGCTTCGGCTTTGGCCAGAGCGACCTCCACCTCGACGTACTTGCGCACCAACTCGCGATCATCAAAAATGGCACGCATTTCCGGGGTACCAAAAGCGTCACGGAACAGAATAGAATCAAGAACATTAGAAGCCATATTGCCTCCCTGAGTGTAAGAATGGTGGTAAGATTTATTTCATATGTCATATAGGGACAGGTGGCTAAACAGCAGCTCGTGAGGCGCGAGGAAACGAGGACTCTTGCTGTTCAGGTTACTTTAAATGTCCGTACATTTGATATGTACGGACAATATATAATGTACGGACATTTGAGCAAAGCTGTCTTGCTACAACTTTGTGATGTTGATCTGAAAGTTTTTTCGGGAGTAACGGCCAGACCGCTATGAAAGAATCTCTTTATAAACGTATTGCTCGTGAGCTGGTGCAAAGCATTGCCTCGGGTAAGTACCCGGTAGGCACGCTGTTGCCACCTGAAATGGAGCTGTGCGAACAGTTTGATGTCAGCCGACATACCATTCGTGAAGCCTTGCGTGATATCACCGAGCAGGGGTTGATCGTCAGGCGTAAGGGGATTGGCACGCTGATAGTGGAAAAAAAATCAGACAGCGCTATGAATCACCCGCTGGCCAGCCTGGAAGATTTGCTTTTCCTGGCCAACAATAACCTTCGGGTGGTGAAAAAGATTGATGAGGTGGTGGCTGATGAGGAGCTATCTCAAGTGATCGGTGGTGCGCCAGGATCGCGCTGGTTACATATCGCCAGTATCCGTGAAGACGGCGCAAAGAAAGACGCCCCCATCTGCTGGACAGACAGCTATACCCGACTTATTTATGACAAGATACGTCGCCTGGTGCGCAGCGATCCCTACGCATTGATCAGCGAGCTGATTGAAAAACATTATGGGGTCAAGAGTGAAGAGGTTCGGCAGACCATTACCGCCGTTGGCGTATCGCCGAAAATTGCCAAAGTGCTTGGCGTTGAACCCGGCTCACCCGCACTGAGGATTGTTCGTCGTTACGTTGATCGCCATGGTGAAACGTTCGAAACGACGGTGTCTATCCATCCGGCGGACAGATACGCTTGTTCCATTGTGCTGAAACCGCAAGCTTAAGAACAACGCTATCCTTTCGGCGAATGTAAAAGGTAATACTCTTCGCCGCCGTCACCACCGGTGGAGACGATCTGCCAGCCGTGTTTGTGATAGAACGCCAGCGCCTTGTCATTTTTCACCAGGCACTTGAGCGAGCCGGTTGAGGTAAACGTCTGCTCTGCGGCATGCAACAGCGCGCTGCCCACGCCCTGTGGCGGCAACAGGGGGTCGACATACAGATTATGAATAAAATTTTCGGCGCGATAAATCGAGACAAAGCCGAGCAGCTTGCCGTCCTGCTCGGCTACCCAGATCTCTTCGCCAATCGTTGAGCGATCAAAATCTTCCAGCTGATAATTTCGCGTATCACGCCAGGTAAAGGTGGCTTGGCGGGCGGTCAGATACAGGCTGCGTAGGAAAGGGCGATCGGCCTCTTGGTAAGGTCTTATGTGCATGGCGGTTCCTGATGATTTGCTAGCACTATAGCTGACAATCAACTCATTTCAACGCTGGTATCCAGCCGTTGCGCCAATCCTTTGGCTCCGGCCCGCATCACCGCATCGTGGTTCCAGCGAAATAACGGTGCTGCCAGCGGTGCCAGGCAGTTCATCCAGAGCGTAGTGGTTCGGACATGCCAGGTATAACGCGCAAGAGTATAAACCCCATCGGAACTTAACAGCCATTGGCCGACCCCTTCTACTTCGCCGCTGGCTTGTCCCTCCAGTAACTGTAACGGCACAATATTCACGATATGCATATCAAAGGTGATGCGGTAAGGCAGTACGCCTTGCCAGGTATAACGATGCAACGCACCGATGCCGAGCGCATCGCCTTTACCTATCTCAACCACCTGTAACAGGTTTTTCCACCAGCTTGGCCAGATATCGGGATGATAAAGCACCTCCCATACCGTTGGTAACGGGGCTTTGATGCGCCAGAGGGTGGTTAACTGGTATTCGGTCATATCAGGTTCTGCCTTAAGGGGTAAAGAAGTCAGCGGGAAAATGCAGGTTGAACACCAGCGCATCCATCATCACGGTTTCCATTTCTCGATCGTTGCTATCGTAGCTGACCACCTTGGTTGGGAAGCCGTGGCTATCCTCTAGCCAAACCTCATAACGGTGAACGCCATCGATGCTAACCCCTGTCGCTCCAAGGATGGTGACATGCAAAGCGGCTTGGCCTGCCAGGGCTTCCTTGCCGATCACGGTCGTTTTCCCCCTTTGCTGGAGATGGCGAATATTACGCAGCAAGGTGCCGACGTCCGATTGGTCTACGCGATGGCCATTAGGGCCTTGTACCAACGAGTTGCTGGGGGACAGGCTCAACACTGGCAGAGTGCCGATACCGAATGGCCATACGCGCACCTTACCGCTGTCGGGATCATAGATCAGCACGGCACCGCGATGAGGTTCGCTAAAATCCATCCGCACATAGCCCGGCTTACGGTAGCTGTAACGCATCAGGGTGCGATCGCCTTGTGCCGAACGGGAGTCGATCCTGCACTGGTAGGCAGCAATCTGCGCAAATTGCTCCTGCGCCAGAACAATCGGATCCGGTGGCGTTGTGGGAGCCGCATTGGCGCTGGTGATCAACGTCATTGCCAGCAGCCATTGGTGGCCGAATAAGTGGTTGATACTTTTCTCCCTGTGGAACCCTGGCCGAAAAAGGCAGGCCTCATTAATTAAATATAGGTTCTGGATCACAGGCGATGGCGGTTTTATTCTTCAAACATCATACTATTCGAGTTTTTTGGGGCTTAATAGGCAACATACCTTGAATGAGCTTTTCGCCAAAAAAAGCTTCATCCCTCTCGGTTTGAAGCCCTGAGTCATCGTTCAAGCGTCAGCGTTTATTTCACATCGACCTGATAGAAAATGTGTTTGCCGAACGGGTCGATTTCGTATCCGGTGACCTCTTTGCGCACCGGCTCAAAAATCGTCGAGTGGGCAATCATCACCGCAGGCATCTGGTCGTGCATCATCTGCTGGGCTTCTTTGTACAGATCAACGCGCTTTTGGTGATTACTTTCGGCTCGAGCCTCCAGGATCAGCTTATCAAACGGCTGATAACACCACTTCGACGAGTTAGAGCCGCCGTTGGCTGACGTACAGCTATACAGCGGGCCAAAGAAGTTATCCGGGTCTCCGGTTGCCGTGGTCCAGCCCATCAGTGCAGCCTGATGCTCGCCGTTTTTCACCCGTGTCAGGTACTCGCCCCACTCAAAGGTGACCACTTTGGCCGTTACGCCCACTTTCGCCCAGTCGGCCTGGATCATCTCTGCCATGCGCTTGGCGTTCGGGTTATACGGGCGTTGAACCGGCATTGCCCACAGATCGATGGTCATACCGTTGGCGAAGCCAGCTTCTTTCAGTAGGGCTTTGGCCTTCTCCGGATCGTAATCGTAGTCTTTCAAATCCGCATCGGCACTCCACACGCCCGGAGGCAGTATATTTTTCGCCGCAGTGCCAGTACCTTGGAATACCGCCTCGATGATCGCCGGTTTATTAATGGCTAGCGCCAATGCCTGACGGACCTTCACGTTATCCAGCGGTGCCTTCTGGGTGTTAAATGCCAGGAATCCGGTGTTCAAGCCCGCTTTTTGCATCAGGTTGATGTCTTTATTTTCCCTCATGCGTGGCAGGTCTGCCGGGTTAGGGAACGGCATCACCTGGCATTCGTTTTTTTCCAGCTTGGCGTAACGGATCGACGCGTCCGGCGTGATGGAGAACACCAGACGGTCGATTTTCGCTTTGCCCTGCCAGTAATCAGGGAAGGCGGTAAACAGGATGCGGGAGTCTTTATGATATTGCTTCAATTCAAACGGCCCGGTGCCAATCGGCTCCATATCCACACGCTCTGGCGTGCCCCCCTTCAACATGCTATTGGCGTATTCCGCAGAGAGAATTGAGGCAAAATACCAGCCTAAATCGGCAACAAACGGCGCTTCCGGATGGGCCAGCGTGAAACGCACGGTATGGTCATCAACCTTGTCGATGGCGGTGATTAGCTTGCCGAACTCCAGGCTTTCGAAGTTGGAGTAGTTGCCGTTGGAAACGTTGTGATAGGGATGGTTTGGATCTTTCTGGCGCATAAACGAGAAGATCACATCATCGGCGTTAAAGTCGCGCGTTGGCTTGAAATATTTGTTGCTCTGGAACTTCACTCCTTGGCGCAAATGGAAGGTGTACACCTTACCGTCTTCGCTGACGTCCCAGCTTTCTGCCAGGCTAGGCTGCAGTTCGGTGGTACCGACTTTGAAATCCACCAGTCGGTTATAGATCGGCACCGCGCTGGCATCGACGCTGGTCCCGGAGGTGTAGAGTTGCGGGTTAAAGTTTTCTGGTGAACCTTCTGAACAATAGACTAACGTTTTTGCTGCTACCCCAGAGCTTATTGAGAGCGCTGCTATGGCCAGCGCAAGCTTTGTAATTTTAATTATCATCACTATCTTCCTGTTGGTGAGCCTACCACTGAAAAATAAAGCTTGTACTAAAGCGCTTAATAAATAACATTAAATTTACATTGTCAGCAAACAACATCGAACGATAACAATGAGGTCAACGCTAGCCTCGGTAAAGGCAGTAGTTGGCAAAAATAAACTCTAACAAAAGGGTGAATTCTGAAAGATTGCTCTGGTGATCCTAGCCATGGAAGCCTTGCAAACGGGATGCGTTCATACACAACATAATGTCTTCACCGCTCGCCACGCAGTTAACCCAACGTTTCTTCCGCTACCTGGCCGTCACCAGCCAGAGCAACCCAGCGGTAAGTACTTTGCCCAGCACTCCTGGTCAGTTCGCCATGGCGGAGATGCTGGCTGAGGAACTACGCCAACTCGGCCTGGATAATGTGGTTATTGACGAACATGCCACCGTCACCGCAGTGAAAAAAGGCAACGTACCCGGTGCGCCACGTATCGGATTCATCACCCATATTGATACCGTAGACGTTGGTTTATCGCCGGACATCCATCCACAAATCTTGCGTTTTACCGGTGAGGATTTGTGCCTGAACGCGCAGCAAGATATCTGGCTACGCACCGCTGAACACCCGGAAATCAAAGCCTATCCGGGGGAAGAGATTATTTTCAGCGATGGCACCAGCGTGTTGGGGGCGGATAACAAAGCGGCCGTCACGGTAGTGATGACGGTGTTGGAAAACCTTACCGCAGAGGACCAACACGGCGATATCGTGGTGGCGTTTGTACCGGACGAAGAGATTGGCCTGTGTGGCGCCAAAGCGCTGGATCTGGCGCGTTTCGACGTCGACTTTGCCTGGACTATCGACTGCTGCGAATTGGGTGAAGTGGTGTATGAAAACTTCAACGCCGCCAGCGCCGAACTGCGCTTTACCGGCGTGACCAGTCACCCGATGTCCTCTAAAGGTGTGCTGGTGAATCCGCTGCTGATGGCGATGGATTACATCGGCCACTTCGATCGCCAGCAGACTCCTGAGCATACCGAAGGGCGCGAAGGTTATATCTGGTTTAACGGCATGCAGGCATCGCAAAGCGAAGCGCTGCTGAAAGCCAATATCCGTGATTTCGATTTGGCGAACTTTGAGCGCCGCAAACAGCAGATTGGTGAAGTAGCAGAGAAGATTGCTGTGCAATATCCTACTGCCCGCGTGGAGTATCACATCACCGATACCTACAGCAATATCAGCAATGCCATCACCGATGACCGCCGGGCCATAGATTTGATTTTTGCCGCACTGGCCGAGTTGAACATAGAGCCTAAAGTCATCCCGATGCGCGGCGGTACAGACGGTGCTGCGTTGTCCGCCAAGGGGTTATTAACACCCAATTTCTTTACCGGCGCGCACAACTTCCATTCTCGGTTCGAGTTTTTACCCCTTAAGTCGTTCGAGGCTTCCTATAACGTGGCGTTAACGCTGTGTAAGCTGGCGGCTAAATAAGGGCGGATATCGCTTCAACATTATCGCAGCCAGGCTTATTCAAGCCTGGTTAGCGAAAGTTCTATTTGTTTGGTTAACTCGAATAAACAAGAAAGCCGCTACGGTTGAGAAGATAAAAACTCAGACAGCCGCTATTTTTTCACTCTGATCAGATGATAATTGCCGTTTATGCCGGTAGAGCTGGTCACATCGCTATTGAAACTATCCTATCGCCATTATGTTAGCAGCAGTGGGTAACCTTTGTGCTAGGCACGCTAGCGGTTTTTTGGGTCCCTCAACCCGATATCAACCTCACCCAGAGCTTATTGGTCGCTTATTACGCTATGTTTAAGTGGGCGGGCCTAGAATGGCTGGGCCTGATGGTGGCTTTGCATAGCCATTGGCGTGATGAGAACTATTGAGCCTGCTGTAACAGCCGCTCAGGTGCCAAAACCTTAATATTTCTTTCAAGGGTTGGGAGTATTATCTCCCAACTCCGCAAATTCAGTCTGGGGGGCAACAACATGACTATCGATTTACAACGTCTTCAACAGGTGGCATCGGATGCCTATGCGCAGTATTCCACATTGAGTGGCGGCGAGAATGCCAGCTATATCCCTTTTTTAGCGAGCGTGCCAAGCCATTTAGCCGCCTTGGCGATTGTGACCGTCGACGGGAATATCATTTCTCAGGGGGATGCGGAGTTTCGCTTTGCGCTGGAGTCAATTTCCAAAGTGTGTTCTCTCGCCTTGGCGTTGGAAGATGTTGGCCCACAAGAAGTTCAGGATAAGATTGGTGCCGATCCCACTGGCTTGCCCTTTAACTCGGTGATTGCTCTGGAGCTACATAACGGCAAACCCCTCTCACCGCTGGTGAATGCCGGGGCAATGTCAACGGTGAGCTTAGTGAAAGCGAGTGACCGGGAAAACCGCTGGTTGCGTATTCTTGATATGCAACAGCGGCTAGCGGGGGCACAGATCGCACTCTCTGACGAGGTGAATGATTCAGAGCAAACGACCAACTTCCATAACCGTGCGATCGCCTGGTTACTCTATAGCGCTGATGCGATGTACTGCGATCCAATGGAAGCCTGCGATGTGTATACCCGCCAATGCTCAACGTTGCTTAATACCATTGAATTGGCCACGATGGGGGCGACAATTGCCGCCGGTGGTATCAACCCCGTCAGCAAAAAGCGAGTGCTGACAGAGTCTAACACGCCCTTTATCTTGGCAGAAATGACGATGGAAGGGATGTATGGCAGTTCTGGCGATTGGGCATACACCGTTGGTTTACCAGGTAAAAGTGGTGTTGGAGGCGGTATCTTGACCGTGGTGCCCGGCGTAATGGGGATTGCCGCGTTCTCACCTCCTCTTGATCCCGTTGGTAACAGCGTACGGGGGCAAAAAATGGTTGCGGCTGTTGCCCAGCAGATGGGGTATAACCTTTATCGGGGGCGTTAACAACGAACAGGTCGCTAGTTTTTGCGAGTGGGATAATTCCCTGACGGATTTTTAATGTTGCCGCGCCTGGCATTGGTGCCAGGGTGGGTGCAGGGATTATTGTACTGTTCGAGCAAACGGCTTTGTTAAAGCGTTCGGCTATTTGCATTAAACGCAAACCGTAAGTTGCGCGTAGTAGGGGGATAAAATGGAAGCCTGGTGGATTCAGTTTTTGCTGTTGTATATCACTTTTCTGGCCATGTTTAGCCCGCCCGCAACCATGGCCGCTGCGGCCACTATTCTGGGAGGCGTATCCAACAAGGTTTTGCGGCGGGTAGCATTTCGCGTGTCACTGGCCTATGTGATAGTCATGTTGATCGTTATCTGGCTGGGCAATTACATGTTGACAGCATTAGGGCTCAGCACCCATGCGTTAAGCGCCACCGGTGGGGCCGCCTTGCTCTTTCAAGGCTGGCCGTTGATGACGCGTGGCACTAAAGCCGATCAAAGTAATGCGGCGTTAAACAGCGATAGCCCGAAAAATGCGGATGATTTGGCGGTGGTGCCATTGCTATTTCCGATATCGATTGGTGGCGGGACGATTGCCGTTGGGATTTCGTCGGCGGCACATAATGATACTTTAGCGGGTATGATGCTGCTTTCGGCCGTGATCCTGGCAATGGCACCGACCATTGCCTTAACGTTTTTGATTTCTGGCCCGCTGCATGGGCGGCTTTCCACCGGTGCCATGGACACGATTGCACGTATTTCTGGCATTATTCTGGTTGCTCTGTCATTGCAATTGCTGGTATCTGGCCTGACAGGGTTAGTGACGTCGGCGTTGCACGGCGCGGTTATAAAAACCCTTTGAGGGTAAGCTAATACGGGTGTCATACCTGAGCTCAAGTGCCATAGTTGGCCCCCTTTTCTTTTGGGAGAGGGGGGCACCGTATCCCCTCATTCCTCGTTATGGCGAGCAGTCAGATTTGCCCCGTCTTGTTCCGAGAGCTTGAAGAAAATAAACCCAGAGGCAATGGTTATTACCCCGAGAATAACGAAAGTCATTCTGAATGAATCCACCAGATCCAGATGCATGGAATCGGCAGGCGCCTGAAACATCCTCAGCAGCACTGCGCTGATCGCAACACCGAATGTTGTAGAGAGCTGCTGGCTGACAGACATCAAACTGTTACCGCTGCTGGCCTTCTCATCATACAGGTCAGCAAGGGTAAGGCTGCTCATGGCGGTAAATCGCAGTGAGTTGACGAAACCGATCAGGAACAGGTTTATCGCCAGGAAGTATATTGGCGTATTCTGGTCAAAGAGACCCAGGGTCATGATGGCCATGCCGACAAAAAACGTACTATAAATTAGCACATTGCGATAACCAAAACGGCGGAGGATCGGGGTGACCAGCTCCTTCATGATCATGGCCGCCAGGGCCAGTGGGATCAGCATCAAGCCTGAATGAATGGCGGAAAAGCCTAACGCCAGTTGCAACATTAAAGGGAGCAGGAAAGGTATGGCCTGCGCCCCCAAGCGTGATGCAAAGTTGCCTGCCAACCCGATACTAAAGGTTTTTACCTTGAATAACTCGAGAGGAAAGATCGAGCTTTTGTGAAAAACTTTGAGGTTTTTTCTGGCATGAGTGACGTACACATACAGCAGCAGCACTCCTGGGACGAGCAATAAGATTGGGTAGTGTATGCCTTCGCCATCGCTCCTCATT